>CAJQZJ010032244.1:4336194-4348860 GCA_907164525.1 Lophiomys imhausi
CATAGTCCCTCAGTGTGGTCACCCTTGCACTTCATAGTCCCTCAGTGCACCCCCATCACTTCATGACCCAAGTCGTCCTCTGTTTGGATTACTTCATAGCGAACAGGCCACCAGCCCCCTGTCCTGTCCCCCTCCGAGAATAGATGGTGTGTCATTTATTCTTACTTGCTTCTCTTTCTACACCAACCCTTTCCTGAGACAGGCATCTAATCTCTATCCAGTACTGCTTTTTCCTGGACTCTGAAACCAGTAACAGAAAACATGTCTACAACAGATACTTGAGAGCAGTTCCTCCAACAGACAGGTAGCTTTGCTAAGCCAGGGGGTCTGAAAGCTGGACCGCTGACTGCAGTCTCACAGGGATATGTCTGGAGTCTACAATGCCCAAGCATCAGCCTTGGTCATTCTCAGGCTTATCTCCACTGTCACCTCAGGCACCCAGTCACAGTTTTCCTTGTAACTTTTACTTTCTGGTGATGGGAGGGGTAGCTGGCCACTCTAGCCAAGAGGCTTTTTGCTCCTTTGTTGGGAGCCCTGACTGCTAAATTTATGATCCTTTTATTGGCCTTGCAGGAGTTTTACATGAAAGAAGAGACCCTGGTTTCTGTTTAGAAAACAGGCAAGTGGAAGAATTTATCCAAAAAGTTTGTTTCAGAAGATCACAAAAAGAGTTCAGAGCTGTGAAGAGGCCTCTTACCTTCAAGCCCAGAGTTCTTAACATTTGGGCTGAAGGGGATTTGTGAGGTGATGAGAACTTCAGCTGGTAGGGAAAGGGGTCTAGGGAGGAAGAAGTTAAATAACACGCCCAGCCTTACCCATAACCCCCCTCCTCTTCTCTTTCCCTTCTTCCCCCCCCCCACTCTCTCTCCCTACTCCCTCCTTTCTTCCATTGATCAACTTCAAAAGGGACCTCTTTGGTGGCCTTAGGAGACACTAGTAAATCTTGGAGGAGACAAAAAAGACAGACAACCTGCTTTTGAGTTTCTTTTCCAGTGGTCACCCTTCTCCCTCTTCCTCCTGCTTTCCACCCCTTGTAGCTATGTCTGCCTATGTCTGCTTGCTTGTTTCTGTTGAGACACGGTCTTATGTAGCCCAGGTTAGGCCTTGGACTCCTCTTCCTCTTGTCACTACCTTCCAAGTGCCGGGATGACAGTCTTTGTCCACCATACTCTGTCTTTTTTGGCTATTTGGTGTATTGGGCTTGCCTGGGAAGTAAAGGGAGGGAACAGAAAAAAACAAGATAATCAGTATCTTACACACACACACACACACACACACACACAAACTCTAAAAAACCCAGAACTTCTTGTTAAAGAATAATGTGTGCACCTGTGTATGTCCATGATTCACATGTGTATGTGCATGTGTATGAATCTATGCATGAGTATGTACATGTGTAAGTATGTGTGTCTGTTTGAGTGTTCATGTGTATATGTGCCTGTGTATGTATATGAATGTGTATGAGTGTGTCTGTGTGCGCCCATGCATACATGTATGTGTATATATGCATGTGTGTGTGCCTGTGTCTTGTCCATATATGATATATATGTGCAGAATCATATGTCTTTTTGGTGCCAGCTAAATAAAAACATAAATATAGGCCTTCCTGTTGGGTGACACATATAGAATGATAGGGGTTTTTTTCCCCCTATTCTTTAAAAGTCTTAAAGCCTAGATGTGTGAACAAAAGACTCACTTCCTTACAGACACCAGGTCTCTGCTGCTTCAGGTTTTTGTTTGTTTGTTTTTTTATTTCACCCACTTTGTTGGACTCCTTGGGAGTCTCCCTTCACAGTCTCCACTGTTAGTCTTTCTAATAAACACTCGTAATAAGCAGAGACTTTACACAGCAGCCCAGGACACTGCTGTCTTCAGGAAAGTGATGCCAGAAGCAGCTGTCATCTGTCCTGGAGAAACCCAGCTGAGGTCGCCAGCAAATCCTGCCACAAAGTGCAGGCACATTTAGTGTACATCTCCTTGCTAAATGGAACCTGCATTCCTAAATGATGTGAAGTGCTTAATTATTAATAAATCCCCCAGGGATCGATGACATTTGGGATGATTTTTATCATGCTGGAGATATTTAACAACGTGACGCTTACGGTGCAATCTAATCCAACTGCATTCGTTTGAAAGAATACCCACCCCCAGTTTGGCCCACACACTATGGAAGTCTGAGAGCATGCAGAGTCTAAGAAAGAAGTTATTAAATGACGTGACGCTACTCAGGCTCAGAGTGCAGGGAGGGTCCTCAGAGAGGAACGGAGTTGGTTGGGCCCCAAACTGGGCACTTGATTTCAGGTCAAGGCCTCGTTGGCAATGGAGGAAGTTAATGAGATGATCACAGGATGAGGGTGTGTGTGCCCGGCCCCGTACTCAGGTTGGCACTAATTCATGAGTGACTTTAAGCAAATTATGCAAGCTCTCTGAGATTTTTCTCGTGTAGTTGAAAATCTGAATACACTTTCTAGAACTGCATGAAATGTCAGAATGCACTTCCAATAAGTACAAAACTTTCTGAAGGCACTGCCTGCCCCTAGAGGCCCTGCAGATGTGACCGCTGTGTCACACGTGCATCAGTAGGTGGCAGAGAGGAGAAAGGCTATGTCTACATTCAGTGTGCTGACCTAGGAACATCTAAATGAATAGTAGCCTAACATTCCCAGAAGAAGAAAAAAGAAGCAAGGTGGACACCAACTCCACTTTGGCACCATGGAGTGACCTGAGATGACTACAAGACCAGCACCAAGGGATCTGACCCAGATGGGGTCACAAGAGCAGGAGAGCTGTCCCTACCCCTCACATGCTGCAGCACTTGGGAGAGCAGGCCCTGCACCCTGTCAGAATAGCACACTACAGCTGCTCCTGGATATGGGGGTTGTAGGTGAGCCAGCCCTGAGGGAGTGATTGTGGGAGAGCCAGCCCTGCCTTTGGTCTTCTATGTGGTGGTCTAGGCTAGAGAGATGCCCTCTCTTCCCTTTTGCCCCCACCACCATTGGCCGACAGGAGATCTGGCCCAGATGGGGTCACAAGAGCAGGAGAGCTGTCCCTGCTCCTCACATGCTGCAGCACTCAGGAGAGCAGGCCTGGCACCTTTCCATAGAAGAACTAGCTATGCAAGTGGTGGTTGCAGGTCTAGAACCAGGGCTTTGAGTTGGCCCACCCCAACATCTACCCCATGGATGAACTGCTGGAGTGCAAGAAGTCAGTTCCACAACCCAGGACTTCAGGATCTCCAAGACACAGGACAGTTATGGCATATCTGAGAAGAGTTCCAGTACTGATGGAGTATTGGAAACCAGGGGCCTCTACCAGACCAAGAAGTCATTACAATGAACATTTGCAAGCAGAATGTGTGGACAAATGGGAATATTGTGGAACATATTGAGATACACTGCAGCTTCCCCAATGAGCTGTTATTTTTGATGCTGGGACAGATTGCAAGGGTGGAGGGTGGGTCTGGGGGGAGATGGGAAATGGGAGGGAACAGGGTGCATGATGTGAAATTCACAAAATAATTTTTTTTCAAAAAAAAAATTCTGAAGGCTCTAAACAGGGAGGGGGATGGTTCCCTGGGTAAAGTGTCTGATGTGCAAGCACGAGGACCTCAGTTCTGATCCCCAGCACCCATGTAGAAGCTAGATGTGGTGTCATGGGTCTGTAACCCCAGTGTTGGAGACAGGGTAGGCAAATCCTCAGAGCTTACTGCCCATCTAATCTACCTGATCAGTGAGCTCAGGGATCAGTGAGCAACCATGTTTCAGAATATAAGGTGGACAGCAACTGAAAAAGATACTCCATGTGAATCTCTGAGTTCCACAAGGATCTTCATGCATACTTGTACAACACATAAATCTACACATGTGTACACATGCACACACACACACACACACACACACACACACCAAGTGATTTACAGGATGTATTCAAAAGTAAGGAAGAATAAAACAAGGTTAACTGAGCATCTACTATGTAACAGGGGTTAAATGAAGTCTTGCGCAGCCATGAAGTCAGTTGGTCTTTACAAACCCTAGGCTAGACAAGGAGTCTGAGGTTTGGGGCATTTGCCTAAAGTCACAAAACTTGTGGCAGAGCTAGGCTATACACCTAAAGGGATGCATGTCTGAGTAGACAATACATAAGGGGAAAATGGGTCACAGCCTACATTTTTAAATAGAAATGCTCCATTAAGACAAGCAGCTGGTTGACTTTTGTGTGATGATACATACATACAAACATTACCATGCAATTTTAATTATTTTGTTTTCAGTCTATTTTTCCGCACCATGACATTAAGGAAGGAACATCTCTAATAGAGACAAAAATAATTTTTTTGAATAAAGTAAATGTACGGGAAGTCCAGCTAGGAGGTTTTGAATAAGGTCCTTTTTTTTTAGTGGATTGACAGGTGGTATCAAATGCAACAGCCATGATTTTGTTGTCTCTCCAATTTCACTGCGAGCGAGCCTTGGACGGAACTTCTGATTCCAGCGGTAACGGCCGCATCTTTCTCCACCATTCTGCCTCAGTGCTTTATGTTCTGCCCCCAGAAAGAGGAGATCTCATTTGTACACAAATGCTTTGCACACAGTGAAGCCCTGCTTGTCAGTGGTCAGCCTAAAGATGAAGTCACTGATGGCCATTTAAAGGAAAAACAAACAAGAGCAGGCTTTGGGGCCAGACATTGGAAGCCAGCTCATCACCTGCTCTCCAAGGGACCTCACTTTGCCTCTCGAGGCCTCAGTTTCTCCACCTAATGGTGGAATGACTGATACATATGTCCCTTACTCTCTGGGATTGGGGACATCTTTGTAAGGCACTGAAGGTACTTCTCCTGCTTCTCTTTGTGTAGAAAAATATCACCTCCTCTGAAGGTTTAAAACTTACGGAACGTGTGATTTTGGTTTGGTTTGGTGCTCATTTTACTAGGGATGGAACCTCAGGCCTTGCATAAGTTAGGCAAGAGTTCTACCACTCAGCTGTACTTCCACCCCTGTTGTTGTTTTTTGTTGTTTTGTTTTGTTTTGTCCTTTGAGATAGGAATTGCCATATCCAAGCCGACCTTGAACTTGCTTTGTAGCTGAGTTTGGCGTTGAACTACTGATCTTCTCTCTAGCTTCCACTTCTCCATGGTGGGATTACGGGTGAGTGTCACCATGCTGGATTATGCAGGGCTTTATGCAAAGTAGGCAAGCGCTCTTATCATGCCCAGTCCAGAGCACAGGCTTTTCAAAAGAGGAAAAATGGCCATATACCGGAAGAAAACAGTTAACATTTCTTTATTCACTGGGGCTGGAATTGCTTCAGATATGCTTCAGCTGGGTGGACCTGACAGCTCATTTCAGTGTAAGTGGACAAATGGGTAGAGGACACACATCCACGTGCTTTTACTAGTAGTGTTTTGGTTTTCCAATTAGAAATGTTCTACTTTTGACAATTTTGTATGTTTCCTCTTACTCTTTTACACACACACACACACACACACACATATATAGGGTAGAACTGCATCATGTGACACCAACCCTCATTTTGTAGAGGAGAAGTTGGGGAACTGTAAAAATCATGCAGACAGTTAAGGGCAGGCTCAGGGAAATCATCATCATCTCCTGACTCAGAATCTGGCCCAAGCCCTCTCAGCCTCATCTTTTATAGCCCCAAAGACTAATGTTTCTTCTCTTTCAGTCCTTAGCCATCTTCTTTCCTCCACATGCTGATCTGGCAGGCTCTGGTTATTTCTCTACCTTCCCTCTCTAGACTGCAGGGAGGCCTGATGCAGGGCTCTCACCCAGGACATTCTCAATGGAGGCTTTACAGGAGAGCCAGACATGTCTGTACTGTTTGCTTGTAAGTTTGTTCTTCATTGCAAGCCCACAGGAAGAGCCTAGTAAAAATCAGAGCACTGAGTTATTGGGATCACACACAAGTAGCATGTAGGCTGGTTGCTCTTCCAGAGATGTGCTGCTTTTGAAGTGCAATCAGGCTTAGGAGTTGGAAACTGGCCTTATTTTTTTCCCCTCCAAAGGATATTAAATTGTAAAGGTGATCAGAGGCTTACGAAGAAACACCAAAAGCAACAGCCCATGAGGTGCTAACCCCACACATTCAACTGAGGCTTCTCCTCTCTGCTTATGTACCTGGTCAACCAACCCTTTCTGCTGTTTATGATTCATTCCTAGCAAATGCTCCCTGCCCAGTACCATGCAGCAAGCCATATTTTGCTGAGAGTTTTCAACGTTGGGAAACAAAGACTGCCAAGGGGGAGCCTAGTACAGCAGAAGGCTCCCATGCTGCTGCTGCTAGCCATGGTAAGTCTGCCAAAATTCAGAAAGTGCAATGGGGGCACTCTCCCAAACATCCCAAAGATGTGCCTCTCTGTCTACATAGCCACTACCACCTTACAGAACATGCCTAGGAACCTTCAGCTTAAATAAAATGCCCTTTTCTTTTTTTTTAAAGCATTTTTATTTTTTATTTTATTTATTTATTATGTTTACAATGTTCTGTCTGCATGTATGCCTGCGGGCCAGAAGACGGAACCAGATCCCATTATAGATGGTTGTGAGCCACCATGTGATTGCTGGGAATTGAACTCGGGACCTCTAGAATTGCAGCCAGTGCTCTTAACCTCTGAGCCATCTCTCCAGCCCTGAAATGCCCTTTTCAACAGGAGATTCTCAGCAGCTTCTGAGCATGACAGAGTGGGCCCCCAGCCCAGAATGTCCTCTGTTGTAGGACCACTGGGGGGCCTAGGGTGGAAGGCACAAGCGGGCAGGAGCAGTGCAGGAAGCCCTATGTGGCATATCTAGGGCATCTCCAATTTTGGGGTGGTGGGTGAGTAATTCGAGGGTTAGACTGTCTTCCCAGCACTGGAATTTCTCTCCTCTTCCTGGATTGTTCCATGCACCTTCATGAAGGCTAAACTCTGCCTAGAAACAGAGCCCTGTAGCCTGCCCTTCCCCCTAGGAGCCAGAAGGGCCAGATCTGGCCCAAAGCCAGGCTTGGAAGAAACAGCATAGGGCAGAGAGAGGAGGTGGGTGGGGCTGGCTGCTTTGTGTCACACATTCAAAGCCTAATTTTGGATCAGAGTCATCCTTGTAGCCAAGCCTGAAAGATCACTGAGGCCCGGAAATGAACCCACAGCTCAGAGGTGGGGCCTGGGTGAGTCCTCTCTCTAGCCCACTAGTTGTTGTCCTTAGAGATATTCAGCCAGCAGGATTTAGCTTCTCACATTTTTGTTGAAGCAATGCTGATTGTCTTTCAGCCTCGTGTTAGCTAGTGAGTGTTTTTGACTCGGATTTGTGTGTACATAATCAAAGAATGCCTCAATTGAGATACTAAGCCAGGGACACGGATGTGTCCTCTAAGACACACCGTCTTGCTCCTGGTGGTATAGGTACAGCCCAGTGCGGCAAAGTGGGCTACAGGTGACCATGCAGGTCCTCTCAACTAAACAATAGAGACGGCTCTCGTGGAGGGTTGGTGAGGTGGATCAGTTGGTAAAAGGCCTGTTACACAAGTATGAGACATGAGTTTGGATCCTCGGCACTCATGGAAGAGCCAGATGTGACAGCATTCAAGGAATATTGAGGGGACAGACAGTGGCTCCTTGAAGCTCCTTGGTCACCCTGTCTAGCTTAGTCCATGAGCACCAGATCAAGTCTCAAAAATAATGTAGAGACAATCAAGGAAGACTCACTCAATGTTGATCTCTGGCCTCTATCCCTCCTCCCCAAATATGTATACAGGCACACAAACGCAGGCACACAGAGACACAAGAAACACACACACAGAGCGAGAGACAGAGACAGAGAGAGAGGAGAGAGAGAGAGAGAGAGAGAGAGAGAGAGAGAGCAGATGTAGGGGAGTCCCCACATGAGAGGCAAGCCCCAGGCACTAGGAGGGAAGGGCCTGCCCCCTCATCCTAGAAGGGGTGGGCACTTCCTCAGGAGCCCCAGTGGTTGCCAAGAGCAGGCTGCCGCCTCCCTGGCACTCAGGGCATCAGGATGCTTGTTTGCAGAGCTGGCGGCCAGCAGCCTGGAGCAGCTGGTTGTAATTATGCACTGCAGCTTCAGAGGAAGTTCCTGGCTGGGAGAGCGTGTGCTGGGCCTGGCTGCACATTGGCTGCTTGGCTTTGGGGAACAATGGAGCTAGAAACCAGTGGCAGCAGAAAACACTGGGAGGAGCAGGATGGGGGTGAAGACAGGCAAAAAGAAAAGGCGAGAGAGGCTTCCAACTGTGCATGGGAAAACCTGTGCACAAACTCCCAGGATCTCCACTCTTGTTCCCAGCTGCTACACACACTGCTCTGTGAAGACGTTTCAAGCTGTACCTGGTGAAAGCTACATTTAGAGATGTGTGCCCGGCTGGCATATTGAATAGCACTCCTTAGCCGGCTCATCTAAATTAACTGAGTCTTTGTGGCAGCTGGCTGGGGTGGGGTGGGGGAGGCACAAGGACAAAAGAATGGGTGATGAAAAACGCAAATTTCTCTTGATGGTGAGGGAGTATGACAGCAGCTAAACCTATCAGTTCCTTGTTGAATGCTGAACTCAGATGCCTACCTACACCCAGCAGGGAAAAGCCAACGTTACAGAAGTGAATTGTGGATTCATTAACAAGTTCTCCTCTTCTTGGTTGGAGAAAAACGTATTAATGTCTGATTCAGTATACTTTCAAAGATTTGTTCAGTGTTTACGTGGTGAGAACACTGCAGGAAAATAAACCCAGAGAAGGGCGTGGGGGGCCTGAGAGTGGGGTGGGATGTCGTCCCTGCTGTTTGAGCTGGAGACCCCCTGCCCCTCACAGTGGCTATACTGTTACACCTGTAGGCAGTTGCCTTCACGTGACCTTTCTATGCACACGTCTGTGGTACCTTCCATGTTCTTTGGCCTTCCCAAACAGTAGGGAGAATTCCATATTTTTCCCCCCAGCCCAGGGAACAATACGAACAGAATCAGACAAGTGGACAAGCCTGCAGTTCCCGTGGCCTCTTGGTGACCCCTCTTCCTGTGTACAACTCCTGATTTATGTCACATTAAAGGGGCAGGTTTGGTACCTGTTATTGGGCACCCTCGATGTATAAAACTGACAGGCACGCACAATGTCAGGTTATTGGCTTGGCCTGGTAAATGAGGAAGCAATTTCATTACCTTTCCCCCCTGTCCACTGCTGAGCACAAAATTGCTTGAAATGCTATCAATCAGTGGGTGCGGATGCAGGGAAGTGCCCAGCCTATACGTGGGCATGACAGCCTTGCTCCCTAATGATTAATGAAAATAAATGACGACACTATTCTCTTTAGGGCTGACTGCAGATATGGCCTCACAGCCTGGGTAGAGCTCCTGAGGAAGTAGTAACAATTCAAAAGGATTTTTCCAGGAAGATTTAACTAAATGCTTTTTTTTTTAAATTTCCTTTTCTTCTCTTTCCTTCAATTTAGGTCCTAGATATTCTAAACACACACACACACACACACACACACACACACACTTGAGGAGTTAAGTTTGAGAATTATTCTATTCTATGCAATAACCATTAGCTACTTGGTGGTAATTTAAGTAAAATTAAGAGAAATCAAGAATTTGCTTCTTCAGTCAGGCTGGCCATGTATCAGTTGCTCATTAGCCATGTGTGGTTAGGGCCTATCATGCAAAATTATACAAAGTCTCCGTCATTGGAAAGTTCAACTCAGATATCTGTTTGTTCCGTTGTTTCCAGATTCCTGTCCACTTAGAATCCTCTACATATAATTCCTATAAAAGTGAATCTCTTTCTAAGATTGCAACTTCTATGAAACTCATTAGCTTCTTCCCATCCCTAGCGGAAGTGCCCCCAACCCCTTTGCTGGTAGAACTTTCTAGAATGGTTAGTAAAACAATGCTGCATAGTTGCCCTGGAAAAGCAGTCAGCTGGACTAGTCTCAGGCTATCAACGCTAACCTATTCTCTTAGATGATTTTCCTAAACAGCCCTTTTACCTACTGAGCTATCTTGCTAACCCCGGACAACTCATAGTAACAGAAAGAACCCAATGAGGCTAAGTAGTGTGTTAAGACAGACACTGGGACATCTCCATAAAAACTTGCACAATAGGGTGTAATGGGTCCTTTAGAATTATACGATACACCTCATTACAAAAGCCAGAACCAAGGCTTTGAAGTTAGGCAGATGCACAGAGCAATGAAACACGTTGATGCAGCCAGCCCAAGTGTCTGCCTGCAAAGCTTCCAGGAGTAGAGATCAGAAAAACTATCTGCAGCCACAGTGGGGGCAGAAGTTGGGTCACACAAAATCACACCAAAACCTGCTTCAAAACTAACCACAGCAGAATTCACCAGAAGATAAGGTTCCTAACACTTTTGCTCAGGGTGGGGAGTGGGGGGGGGGGAGTGGAATTATACCAAGCCAAGTTTATACATTTTCCAACCTCAAATAGCACCTTGTTGACATTCACTTTTCCTGTTTTAAAATCTGTCACCTCTGATTCCTTTTGCAAATCTTCCAACTCTACTTTCTCCTCATCTTTTGTAGGATTAAGGTACATGTGTATATATGTGTATTCATGTATATATACATGTACATATATATGCATATGGATTAATAATTAAAAGCATGAACCCAAATTTTATCCCAAGCTTCTCACAATTTAAGATGAAAGTATTAAAGGTCCGGGCCCTATGAGAACATTTTACCACTCCTGCTTTCTTCTGAATTTGACTCCGCTCTCTGTGGCACAGGTATCCATGGGTAAGACAAGACTGCAGTACTGGATTCAGATGAACGGAGTGTTGCCAAAGTTGTCTTCTTAGATGACACTGCTTTATCACAGAGCAGCCATTAGTCATAACAACCACAGACTAGTTATACCACAGAGTAAACACAGCCCTCTGTTGGACAGGGAGAGAAGGCAGAAGAAGAGGCAGAACTCGATGTGTCAAGCCAGGGGAGTTTCCAGGGAAGGCCTTTTGTGTCACTGTCTTAGCCAGCGCTCTACTGCTGTGAAGAGGCACCATGACCTCAGCAACTCTATATTATAAGGGAAGCATTTAATTGGTGCTGGCCCACACTCCATCATCACCATGACAGAAAGCATGACAGCATCCAAGCAGACCTGGTGCTGGAGAGGGAGCCAAGGCTTCTACAGGGAGCAGGAAGAGGGAGGGAGAGAGACACTGTGACTGGCTGGAGCATTTGAAACCTCAAAGCCCATCCCCAGTGACACACTTCCTCCAACAAGGCCACACCCCCTAATCCTTTCAAATAGTGCCACTCCTTGATGAACAACTCAACCCTTCCCTTTCTGACCCCAACAGGGACTGAGATGGGGAGGGGTGAGGCCTGCTGAATGTTCCACAGGAATCACTTCAGGTATCAATTAGAAATGATCTTCTTGACAGCTTTTCATCATACAATGACATACGTGAGGCAAGTCACCTAGGGAAGGAAGTTCATTTAACTTGGTTCTGGAAGGTGTACAGAATGACCATGACAGGGGCCCAGTCCTCTTAACTGCACGCAATGACAGGGATGGGTGTTGGGAGGGAAGACCTACATTTCAAGTAGCAGCTCAGGCTTTTATCAGTCTCACAAAAAGTACCCAGGGCCCATAGGAACACCCAGTTCTTCCCAAGGTGCAGTCCACAGTCTGGAGGACTTCTTGATAATATTCCCTCTTAAAGCTCCATACACATCAACAACACCCCGGGGGACCAAACCTGCAACACCAACCAAACTTGCAACCTTTTGGAGCTCGTCCAAGATCCAGTCTGTGGCAGAGATAACCTGGCAGAAACCGCCAGCTTGAGCACCAATGCAACCTGGTCTCCTTTGATCCTCTTCTTCATGCCTCAGGCATCCCTCCTTTTTCTTTTCTTTCTCTTTTTCTGCTGTCATGTGTGTGGTATGCATGTGTAAGTGTGTGTATGTGTGTGTGTGTGTGTGTGTGTGTGAGAGAGAGAGAGAGAGAGAGAGAGAGAGAATTCACAGACACCCCTTCTCCCCTTCCACCATGGAAGTTCCAGAGATTGAATTCAAGATGTCAGGCTTGATCACAAATGCCTTTACCCACTGAGCCTTCTCTCTAGCCCAAGACCCATCTTTGAAGTGACATCCGGTTTAAGTGGCATCTGTCTCTATCAGCATGGATACCAGCTTCCTGCCAACAAACCTTGAATAGCAGCTCGAGGCCATGGCTTCTTTGCCTATGGTTGTCTTTCTGCTGTCCAACTTAAGATGCCTTTATTCCCACAGGGAGTAGGCACTCTTAGCTGAGTGACAGTCATCTGAAAATGAAGCTCCATCGTCACAGAGCTGGCTGTTTGCTTTTCCTGTAAGTCTTCATAAATCATATATAGCAGTGTTGGCATGAGTCATAAGGCTGGGCGCGAAGCTCCTGCTAATCCACACAGCTGCATGGGCCTAAAATACCTCTTAAGAGAGTGTGTTTGTCCTGCTTGGCTGGTCGCATAAATAGGAAATCAGCAAAACCTAGGGGTTCCCCAGTCTCTGAGTCTCACATTTGCTGTTGTCCCTTCTACTTGCCCAGTGCCAACAGCGCACATTCTAACCTCTCACTTTTGTTAGTGAAGAAAAGGCTCTGGGGCTGGAGATGGCGCAGTCTGTAAAGTGCTTAGCTCAGAGGCCTAGGAACTGGGCTTGGATTCCCAGC
>CAJQZJ010032244.1:4354708-4372689 GCA_907164525.1 Lophiomys imhausi
AAAAAAAAAAAAAAAAAAAAAAAAAAAACAACAGACCCCAGCTTTACATTACTGTGTCTGTCTTTCTTTTTTTTCTCTCCTTTCAATAATGTGTTTTTAAAAACAGTTATTTGAGATTATAATTACATCATCCCCCTTCTCCTTTCCTCCCTCTAATGCCTCCCATATACTCCCCCACCTTGCTCTCTTTTAAATTCATGACCTCTTTTTCACTCATTTCATATATATATATATATATATATATATACACACACACACGTATGTATGTATGTATGTATGTATGTGTGTGTATGTATGTGTGTATGTATGTATGTGTGTGTATGTATGTATGTATGTGTGTGCATGTATGTATGTATGCATGTGTGTATGTATATATGTATGTATGTATGTATGTGTATGTATGTGTATGTATGTGTGTATGTGTGTATGTATGTGTGTATGTATGTATGTGTGTATGTATGTATGTGTGTGTATGTATGTGTGTATGTATGTATGTATGTATGTGTGTATGTATGTGTGTATATGTATGTATGTGTGTGTATGTATGTATGTGTGTATGTGTGTATGTGTGTGTATGTACATATGTATGTATGTATGTGTGTGTGTGTATGTATGTATGTGTGTGTGTGTGTGTGTGTGTGTGTGTGTGTGTGTATGTATAGTAAAGCCCGCTTGGTCTCTATGTTGTTACTTGTACTTATATTTTCAGGACCGACCATTTGGTATTGGATAACCAACTGATGTCTTCTTCCTGATGAAGACTTTTATGCTCTCAGCATCCTTAACTTGTCTATAGGTCTTCATCTAATTGAGTCTTCTCAGGCATTTTCCCTTCCACATTAGCATTGCTATTGGTATTGTCCTTGTTTAGGTCAGGTTTAGGCAGGCGTGTGATTGATAAGTATAGTTTTCATGCTTTATCAAGAAAACTTCTCTCTGCAAGAAATGGAGACCATTACAGAAAACCGAAACCATCAGAGTTGTGGAGCCCAGTCCCAGTGGACACATCACAACACACTCCTGCATCCAAGACTCAGAAATCACTGAGGAAGAGGGGGATGCATTGTAAGAGCCAAATGTGTCTGCATTTCTTGAAGTCTGGTTTCTGGGACCCTGCCTCTTGTACTAAGGCAGCATAGCTGCCCAGTGTTACTCCTTGGTCAAGTTTCAGAAAATAGAAACAGGGATTGAAGCCTCCTATTTCCTCCAGTGATGAAAGCTATCTTTTTAGACAATCCACATGAAATGTGCCTCGCAGACTATTGGAAAGCATGCCAAAGCACACAATAATAAAACTGATGTTTAATGTCTATTGTTACTATTTCTAAAACTCTTTTCTTTATGTAACCCCTAGAAATACCTATGGGAATATGTTTTTATTTTAATTCTGTATTAAGACTGAACAAAAAGAGCCTCAGGTGACTTCCATAGCTACTTGGCTGAGCTTGTGTGGTGATGCACATTATAACCCCAGTGGGGAGGTGGGAAGATCACTGGGGAATTTTAGACAAGCCTTGGGCTACATAATGAGTCTGAGGCCAGGCTAGAAAACACAGTGAAACTCTGTCTCAAAAAAAATTAATTAGATGAAGTGAAACAAAGCCACTTGGCTGGTAAATAGCAGAACAAGGGTCAGTGAGGGGTTGTCCAATCGACAACCCACTCTCCTCCCTGCTCTTAGATACAGGCTCAGCTATAGGCAGAACCTGCTTTAGCTGCTGGTCCATCCTATCCCTGCTCAAATTTAGAATATCTAAACAAAGAGAATGAAGCCATACCCTACAATAAAGAGCATGAATTGATGGCCGAACACTAGCAAGCATACCCCACCTAGGAAAGGAAAAACATCCTTCAGCTTTCATTTGCTGTGCAGTCCTGATTCAAACCTGTCTTCCCAGTGTCTTTGCATAACAGGACATGAAGGCATCAGGCAGGCCCTTCTCTGTGGCCAATGACCTCTGGTTTGCCTCCATTAGAGCAGGCCACCAGAAGGGTAGCCATTGCCCAGGAAAGTAGCCCTTTCCCTTGACATTAATATCCTTAAGTATAAGATGTTGTATAAAATTCCTGTTATTACCTAATTAGCTATAGTGGATAATAATTTTAATAACATAGGTCTGATGATAGAAAGCAAATATCAGCACTGGCCTGCGTAGTGTCATTTAAAATCTTCCTGCATAGCAGGGCATCTTTCCCAACAAATAGTTCTGTTATTCCTGCTGCCTTTGAGTCATCTTCAAAACACACCAAAGGCATTAATCCATATTATGGACCTGGAACTTTCTTTATTCTGCTGAAAGTTTTACTTGTCTTCAAATTATAAAACTGAAAAGTGCCCCAAACCAAACCACAGAAGTTCTTTATTTTGGCACTTATAACCAAGAAAGCTGATTTTTTTACCCCTCAAGATTTTTATAAAATACTTGTCTTAAGCTGATGCCTGCCAACTGGAGAGAGATTTTTTTTTTCTGACCAACTTTTAATTTCCTGAAAGTTGAGACTTATGATACAGAGAAGGGGCTAAAAAAAAAAATCTAAATCTGCTATAATGAGGTAAACGAGTGAATTTGTAGACGGCCACTCTCTGAAGATTATATTGTCAACAGCCTTTGAGTCCTTTTTGAAACCTCCAATTATGTGTAGCTATGGTTATCTGAACACACAAACGTATTCCTTCAGTATTGGTGCTAGACCAACAGTCTAAAAATTTATTTTGTGTAATATTCTTTTTAATAATAATGTCTATTGAAGACATCTGTGGTAAGTCTGTAAATGCTTGTCTCGTGGGTAGACAGCATAAGTGAGTGCCTTAAGAATTCTGTTTTCAGTTTAACATTATGAGCTGTTAAGGAGAAGGTTTATGGGTCTAACTTTATTAGGTTGGAGTTTGACTCAAATTGAAATTGGGTCCAAGAATTTACTTATCCATAATATTATGAAAGACTTTTAAAAACATTAGAGAGTTTAACTAAACAAGAATATTAGCCTAATTTAAAGTATTACTTGAAGTTCTCAAGGTCACACAAAACAAAGGCTTCCTAATCGGCAGATCTCAGACTCTTACGTTCACCTGTCTCTCACTCGGCAGCTTTGTAAAAGCCAGACGTTTATTATACCAACTTAATACTTCAACTGTGAGAGAATGGGGTGTCTACACTTGCTGAATGAGGTAACTATATGCACATATAAAAATGCATATGTCATTTGTTAGGATTTGAGGTAACCCCTGAGCCACAGGGATGGTGGTCGGACAGCAAAACACAGAGGTTCCAGCCCAGTTCTGGCCTGGACAGAAGCCACCACACCGCCAAGTGAAAATGAGCCACCTGAGCGGCCATCATCCAGGCTCAGCAACCCTGTGATTTTACTTTAAAACTTTAGTGGTCAAGATTAAAAGAAAGCAATAGAGCAACATATCTTATACGGATATGCGTGCAGTTTGATGAGCCCTCACTTTCCACAACCGTGGTCCTGACGCATCTCTGGGCGGTTCGATTAGCGACACGGGAACTGATTCATCGATGTGAGGGAATTTGGCTGTTCCATCACCTACATAAGGGACCTGTGTAACTCCTTGGTAAGTTGTCTGGGTGAATTAAGTGCCTCCTTCATGTACTTTTTGGCTGAACAATGATAACTGCAGTAATACCATCCTGCAGCCTACCTACTCTGAGAGGAAGAATCGGCTGGGTTTTTTTTTTTTTTTCTTGCAGAGCAGTCAAAGCAAGGCCTGAGACAGCCACGCAAACCTTCGCCAGCATCCCAACCTCAGTTCATCACAACCAGGAAAAAGCGATTGCAAGGCTAGACCACACAGAAGGAAGCTCACTAGCTCCCACCATTTAGATCGGGCTAGTTGGACACCAAGCTCTCCGAAGAGCAGGCATGAAACAGTGCCCAACATGTAGCTGGCAAATTTGTTTTATAGTCTCCTATTCATAACCCTCTGGCACAGACCCACCAGCTTTGCCATGAGTTCATTCATGCAGTCAGTCAACACTGTTTTCCATCCGTCCCACACACTGGGCTGGGTACTAGTGAGTAAGCCGCGAGCCAAACAGATGTAGCCCTTGCTCCTCCACAGTGTAAACTCTGTTGAGGAGACAGGAGTGGATATTTACATGTGTGATCAATAGTAAGAAGGAGACATACAGGATCCTGTGAAGGCTTGTCACAGGAAGACCTAGTCAGGCGATGAATTTCTTAGAAGAGTTGATGCTTAGGGGCTGGAGGTATGGTTCAACAGTTAAGAGCACTCACTCTCTTGCAGAGAACCTGGGTTCTTTCCTAGAACTCTAATCAGGCTCACAACTGCCTGAAACTCCAGGGCTGAGAAATCCAATGACCTCCGGCCTCTGGGGCTGCCTCTCTGCACAGAGTGCACATCAATGCACGTAGGCACACACACAAATGAAAATCTAAATTTTGATCCTACAGCATGAAGAATTAAAACAAAAATTTTTTTTCAGGGCAGAGGAAATGGCATCATGGTGAAGATGGTTACTGGACAAGGCTGACAACCTAGGTTCAGTTTCTGGAGCCTACACAGAGGTGGAAGGCGAAAACAGACTTTTATAAAGCTGTCCTCTGACACCCTCCACCACACATGTACACAACAACAAAGATGATGACGGCGACGATAAAGATAATAAATGAAAAGTAAAGTTTGAGACGGAGTTGGCTCAGCTTCATGCTCCCAAAGGCTGGGATTGCAGGTGGATGCCGTCACTTCCAGTTTAAATTCTTTTTCCTATATGCTAAGGAACACATACAAACACAGATTGTGTGTGTGAATAATGATATGTAGATTTTAAGTAACCTATATCACCATTCAGAGATTTGTCAACTCTTTAAATGAAAGTTAAAAAAAAAGAGAGAAGTCATTTTTTGAGAATTAAAATGTTTTTGAGAATTAAAAATACTGTGATTTTACAACACCCGCTATATAATCACAACATAGTTCCTCTCTTTACCTTTTACTTACAATTTTACACGTAATTGCATGGTACTAATCAGTGTATTGAACGTGTATGTTTCCCTGAATTTTATAGAAAAGTAACTATACC
Source organism: Lophiomys imhausi (assembly GCA_907164525.1). Lineage (NCBI taxonomy): Eukaryota > Metazoa > Chordata > Mammalia > Rodentia > Muridae > Lophiomys > Lophiomys imhausi. The sequence goes on from CAJQZJ010032244.1 coordinate 4,359,775, forward strand.
CTAAGTATATTTTTGAAACTCTCGCTTTTGCACAGACTACAAAGGAGTCATATCAATTACTTTCACTGCAATTGAGCGGGGTTTCAACTTACAAGCTTACTTGGGTTTGTTGCATGAGGAAAACTATCACAGGTTTTGAGAATCTAGTGACAATTCTCAAGTTTCTTCCCATTCCTTAAGCATCCCCGATCAACTTTGCCCTATGGACACACTGTAGCAATGGGGCTGAAAATAACACACTGCCTAACTACACTTGATATTTGCAAAAAAACCTTTCGGGTTAGCTTCACTGTGGGAGAGGTCATTCCCTTAATTTCCAGCTTGACAAATGAGGGGCGTGGGTGTCAGCTACATTAGGTGACTTGGTCGGGGCCCTGGGCGTGGTAGAGGGCGTCAAAATCCATGGCTTTCCCTTGTCCCTGCCTGGCTAGATTCTATACGCCAAGAAAGGCAAACAAGAAGGGACAAGAGCCTTGAATGATTTGAGGATGTTGGGACTAGTCATTTGATTTGAGGATGTTGGGACTAGTCATTTGATTTGAAGATGTTGGGACTAGTCATTTCTAATACTGCCTCTTCTCATTTTAACCTCGGTAGTGAGTATGAAGACATAAACTCAAATTCACCTTCACTTTTGCCTTCTGCTTTTTAGACATGGCATCACAAATTTCTACATCACAAATTTCTGGCCACCTGAAATCTATGTCCTTTGAGAGTTTTAGTGATGGGATGGATTTGCCCAAATGCCTTCCATTCTAAAGCTTGCCAGTTTCTTTTATAATCTTTAGGTATTGTTTGCAACCAAGCAGCCTTCTCAGCTAGGCCCAGCTCTGTGAGCCCGGACTTGGCTCCAGGAGGGAAATGATGCTAACAGGTGAGGTTTGTAGAGGTTCAAAGACGAACTCAAACTAGACCCAGTTTTTTCTTTTCAGTCATGACACTGCCTGAGGTTGTCACTGAAACCTTTAATCTCAGTGAGACACAGAGCTCACCCTGAGCTGTCCCCAGAGCAGACACAATTTCCAGAATGTTCTCCCATGCAGAAGGTAAAGTCGCAGCTGTCTCGTCGTAGTCCCAAGTCTGTAACATGAAAAAACAGGCTTTGGCTCCTATGGGCTTTGGAACCTTGGAACTGCCACGAAGCGTGAAGCCACCTCACTGCCCACCTTGCTCTCCAACTTACAAACTTGCATATGTATTTTTACCATCACTGATTCCTCTTTCATAATGTTTTAATCTACAAGATAAGCTATCTTTTCTTATTAAATGTATTTATTTTGTGTGAGGGCACTGTGCATGTCTATTCTTGCACATGTAAGTGTACATGTGTCTGCAGGCTAGAGTTCAGCCCTGGGTGCTGGTCCTCAGGAGCCGTGCCACTTCTTTTCTGAGTTAGGATTTCTCACTGCACCTTTGGGCTCACCAGCTTAGCTAGGCTGGCTGCCAGAGAGCCGCAGGGATCCTGTGGTCTCTGCCTCCGCAGCGCTAGACTTCCAGCGCTCAGGTTTTTGCAAGGTGTTGCTGGGCTGAAGCTCAGGTGCTTGCGGTTACAGCACCTTACTAAGACACAATGCCCACAGCCCCACATTTTGTAGACGTTGTGGTCTTAGCTAAGCTGAAGTATTACAGTCCCTTGTGGACAAAGATTTTGCAGCCCAGGCCCCGTCCCCCAGGGCTACATAGTTCTGCATATTTTAAGAATTTGGATTGGCTGTTTAAATTACTCTAGAGAGACTCAGAGAAGCCCTGACCTGGACTGATTTATAACTTAACTGAGACAAATTTGGTTAAAGTGAGCTGTACGGCTGCAGAGCCAACACCAGGCACTTTCGCTACTCTATCAACCAGGCCGGCAGTAACTTCTCATCGTGAGTCTCAGATTCCTGGCTCTACGCTAAGGGGCATTTGCTTGCTGAGGATTAACAAAGGCCTTCCATGGCCTTTCCAAATGTCACAAGTCTTCTTAGTCATCCATAATATCTTTTGTGAGGCTTGAGGAAAAATACACAGTACAGTATGACAGGTGTGCAGGCGAACACTTCGGTATGGCTAAAAGCAAGGCTTGAGGGGCTCATTAAATACAGCACAAACTGTTTTTTTGCTTTGTTCGAAATGTGAAGTATTTATTTCTTTTTTCATTTTTAAAATTTTATTTACTTTTTAATTTATTTTTTATTTCTTCAAGTTACATCTCAATCACAATCCCCTCCCTACTCCCCTCTCCAGTCTCACCCTCCCCCCCTTTCCCCCCCCCCCCCCCCCCCCCCCTCTTCCCCTTTTTTTTTTTTTTTTTTTAAGTTTAAGGTATATCTTTTCTCCCAACAGCTCCCCTTTCAATCCAACAAATGGCTCTTTCTCTTATAACAACAAATACAATACAAAACAACAAAAATAATTAGGCCTCAATTATGAGAGTTATAGGGCTTAGCATACATTCCATTGTCCAGTCCATATGTATTTGGCACCTGACTTTAAAATTCTACTATCTAACCATCTCCATGAGTTTAAAGTTCTATATCCAACTCAGCTTCCATCCTAACTTGCATCACAATTTTAAAAAGATCTTCTTAGATCCAGAACACCCTTCTTAATTCCTACGCAACTCAAAATTTAACTATGAGACTCTAGCTATCTATTCTTCAACCACCTCAGAGACCTGAGAGGGATAAATATATCTGATTATACAGGAAGTACAAGGCCTGCAGCTTCCAAAACTAAGAAATGACATACCAGTGGCTGCCTGGACAGTTCCCATTTTCTCTCCATACATTACAGCATCAATCTTCAACGATTTGGCCCCGTTTCTCTAACAGACATTGATTGTAGAGCAGGAATTATGAAGGACTTGCCTACCCCGTCTTGGCAGAGCTAGGCCGTCAACTTACCTGCTTCCAAGTTTTGTCCTTTTTGGACAGCATTCTGTCTACAGTTGACGCAAGGGGTTTTTCTTGCCAAGAGATAGGCTTGCCACTAATTCAACCATCTCCCACTGGAGATTCTTTGATGTTCATCTTCTACTTGAAGTAGAATAGGGGGTGCTGTCAGGAGCTGACACAGCACAAACTGTTTACTGGAGGGGGGGGCTGAACAGTGTTTCCAAGCCGTTGCCCTTTTCACCCCTGAGCCACTTTTGGACAGGTATCTAAAGATATTTGTTGCATCTATCAAGAAAGGAATTAGGGAGGGAGAGACCATTGAGGGGATACTACATCCTCGATTTCTGTATGATTTCCTTTTCAGTTTGAGTCACACCTTCTGCCTTTAGTAAGGTTTTGGTGGTGGGAGGAGCCTAATGTAAAGCTTTGTGTGTTTGTTAAATCTGACTTCACAGTGGTATTAAATTCACCTTACTTAAAAAAGCTTCTGGGCTGGGCGGTGGTGGTGCTCGCTTTTAATCCCAAGCACACAGGAGGCAGAGGCAGGCACATCTCTGTGAGTTCGAGGCCAGCCTGGTCTACAGAGTGAGTTCCAGGACAGCCAGGGCTACACAGAAAAAACGCTGTTCTGAAAAATAATAAATAAATAGTAAATGAAAGAAAGAAAGAAAGAAAGAATGAATGAATGAATAAATAAAATGCTCCTGGGATTGGAGAAGTGGCTCCGTGTGAGTGCTTGGTTGCATAGTGTAGGAACCTGATTTTGGTTCCTCGTGTGAAAGCTGGAAGTGGTCAAACATGCCCAGCAAGACTGGGGAACGGGGTGTAGAGACAGAATACTTACTGACTACTAGTCTTACTTCAGGTTCAGTGAGATCCTGTCTCAAAAGAACAAGGTGGAGGTACCTAGTGTCCTCCCCTGGCCTCTGTGAGTGTACACAGCGGCATGTGCACCCACACGCCTGTGCACACACACATGTGCACACACACACACACATGTGCACACACATACATGTGCACCCACATGTGTACACACACACACACACACACACACACACACACACACACACACACACACTCCCAAATGTACAGCTTTCCCTTAGATCTCAGGCCACATAAGATACATTTCTCCTGGTGATAGCTGTTTGTCTGTTTCTCTGTTTATCTACTTTGAACAGTATTAGATTTTCTCCTTTTGCCTTGGTAGGAAACCCACTGCTAAGTTTTTCCTCCCTGTATTCATAATTTCTTTACTCTCTATGCTGTTTGTTTGTTGGTGCAGGGTCTCACTGTGTAGCCGTGTGTAAGTATAACTTTTATTTTCCTGATGCAATTGTTGTCTTGGACCTTACTGCCTCCATCTGCTCTAGCCTAGGCCTGGTCCTGAAAGCTTCTAGCCTCCATGCAATCTAATCTAGGCCTAAAATATTTTTGGCCTCTGAGACTTACTGCTGAATAAATTCATCCTTTCTAGGTCTTTCTGAACTCTGGCTGGCTGGTTCAACTCAGCTGTTCTGACTCAAACTCCTCTCCAAGCTGATTGATTCAACCTGCCTTCTCTCTCAGCCTCTGACTGAATTGCTCTGCTTGGCCTCAAACTAACTCTAGCAATCTGTTCTAATCTTCTGGCTCCTTCTCATTCTCTGGCTCATTCTGTCTTCACCTGTGTCTACTTGTTCTCTTTTCAACCTGTCTCTGTTAAACTCTCCTGGTAAAACTCCTCTGAGTTCCGCAAACTGAACTGCCACGGACTCAACTTCACTGCACTGCCTCTCAACTCACTGACTCATGTAACCGAACTTTTAAATTATTATTTATTTAACTCTTATTTATTTATTAAATTCACTTATAACAAACACCAACAATTTCTTAACTATTAATCCTATAAATTCCTACAACCCCTTTAACCTATCCACTAAACCTATTGATAATCATAACAACTACTTTCATACCCTTTTAGAATGACACAGTCTCTGGGGCAGGTCCTCAGTCGTCAGGAAACCAGTCTCGGGGGTAGACTCTTTAACTCACTTAGCAGTCCTTTTTCTGGATCTCTCAGACGCAGGTTCGTCAGGGTAAATTGGCTATCGAAGTCTCACTTTAAATAAGGCTTGAGGCTTTCTTCTCTCTGGGAGACCTCAGCGTCTGTAGGCCACCTTACTTCCTTCGTATCAGCAACTCTGCCGTTCTGCCTCAGTCTTTAAAGCTGGCCACAGTTCCGTTCAGGCCACTGTTCGGACAGGTCAAACCCCTCTAGGCAAAAGCTGAGCCACAGGGTTTAGTCCTTGGCCTTTTGCTGTCTTGCCGAGGCTTTCTCTGCTCACCAGCTTCCTTCTGCCTCAGGGAGATCTGGCCATTGGTCTACCAGAACTTTCTCCAGCAGGACTCTCGGAGCTCTCTCATATCGGGGGCCCTTAGCACGCACGCGCCTCTCTGGCGTCATCCACTTGTCCTTAAATAGGATCACTCCTTGTTCCACCTGCTTCAGCTTAATTTGGGCTCTGCCCACTTAGCAGTTGAAAGCAATGCCAGGTCATAAAGTCTTTCCTTGTTTCACCTGGCTTCAACCTTGTTTTTCAGTCCAAAGAGACTCCCCTCATTTCACCTGACTTCTTCCATAAGCTGATAAGCTAATTGCTCACAGCAATTGATCTTCATGCCCCGAATTAAGAGACTTTATCAGAAACTTAGGTATTCACTAAATCTAACTTATATTAACCTATCAGCCCCTACAGACTCAGCTGAACAGGCTAGAACTCAGAGATCTGCATGCCTCTGTCTCCTGGGTGCTGGGATTAAAGGCATATACCACCATGCCCACACCTAACCTTTTCTTTACCTGAGACTTGCTCTATACCAGGCTGGCCTTGAACTCAGAGGTCTGCTTACCTCTATCTCCTGGGATTAAAGGCATGTCTGTATTCCAGCCAGATCACACAGAACTGGAAGGTCTTTGGATGTGATCTCTTGCCAGAGAAGCCATTTTCTGAATTTAAAATTCCTCTACAGCCATGGCTACAACTGGCCATGCAGAGTTTGAGCTGACCTCAGACTCAAGAGATCTTCCTGTGTCTGCCTCCCAAATGCTGGGATTGAAGGTTTATGGCAACAGGCCTGACCCTGTGTACCTTTTTATTGTTCCTATTTCCCTGGTATGTGTGAATGTAAATACTGCTTCAAAGTAGTTAGATAGATAGATAGATAGATAGATAAATGTACAGACAGCTATTACCAGAAGAAACAAACCTTGGGAATGTATGTGTGCGTATTTGTGTGGGTGTGTAGTGTGTGCACAAGTGTGTGTAGGTACACATGTCTATGTGTGCTCACAGAGACCATGGGAGGACATTATACATCCTGTTCTATTTTTTACATGCCTGTATTTGTTTCAAATAATATAACTAACACTGTTCCCGCCTTCTATTTCCACTTCCTTCTCTCTCTTAAGTCTTACTGTTTCCCACTAGAGATTTCTTTCTGGCTTCTACTCCACATCACATCTTCTTCCTCATCTTAAATGTAACCATCCATCCTTTCTTTAGTTACCTTTTATTACTGTTTGAGGTTTTCCTGAGATTTTTTTTCCACAATGGATTGTTGCCCGCGTATTTCATCATGCATGTGTGAGTTGATCTTCCATGATCATTGTTGTTTGGCTGCTGTTGTGTTTCCGGGTGGAATTCTACACATCCTTGCTAGTTGGGGGATGAATGTATAGTCTTTGAGAAGAAGTTAGTAGTATTTTTATAACATGCATGTATACTGAATTTCATCAAAAATTCTATATAATAACAATATGGACTATTATTTACAATTAGTTTGCACATCCTCGTGTCAATAGTAAAGGAATGGGCATGCCCTTGCATGACTGAGCATTGGTAAATAAACACATACAGTCTGTCAAAATAGGAAATACAAACTTATGATTTAAACACCTTCCTGGCTTGGACAAAATATGTGTCATTTTCCTTTATGTGACTGTTGCAACTGTTCTGATGTCCCTTAGATGCAAAGGAAACCATGGATAAGCAGCTCTTTACTGTGAGAGGAGAGAAGGGTTTTTTTTTAATATTTATTTATTACTTCAGGTTACATCTCCATCATATTGTCCTCTTTCCACCCCTCCCAGCCCCGCCCTCCCACCCTCTACCCCCTAACCCTTCCATCCCACTCCTCTGGAGTGGAGTGTCCCTACATAACAGTCCCCTGCCCCAGTTCAGCAGTCATATGAGGGCCAGAGAGGAGAGAAGTTTGATAGTCATCGTGGAGCCACCTCTGCCGGGGGCAGAGCCACCTCTGCTATGATGTGCTGAGCCCTGAAGGAATGACCCTTCCCCATCTTCCTCTTGCATTTTTTAGTCAAGGCTGAGCCTCTGAGGTGCTTGACTGGTTTTCCCTCCTGGCTCTGACAGCCCACTCAGTTTCTGGAAAGACAGCGTGGAGAGCTGGAAGAAAGACCTGTGTGCCAACTCTGTGTCACTGAGGTCATGTCTTTATTGGTCATGAACAAGCTGGGTGTTGCCCACACAGGTCCCAAGAGTGTTAACTCTAAGGGCTGTAGCTCAGTGATGGAGTACTTGCTTAGCACACGCAAAGCTCTGAATTTGACCCTTAGCAGAGACAGGGACAGGAAAGGAGGAGGAAGGGAAGGAAGCAGAGGAAAGGGGAGTGAAAGGAAGACAAAGGAGAGTTGTGGCTTCATTTCTGTCACTGTGATAAAATAGCCTCATAAAAGGCAACTTAGAACAGAAAGAGGTTCATTTTATTATACAATTCCCAGGTTATAGTCCAAGACTGTGCGGAAGTCGAGGCAGGAACTTTAAACAGCTGGTAGCACCCACAATCAAGAGCAGAGAGAAGTGTGTGCATGTGTGTGTGCTCACTGGCTTGTGCTGAGCTTGATTTCTCCACTCAGGTATAGTTCAGAGCTCCCTGGCTAGGGAGTTGTGCCACCTACAGTGGTCTGTGGCATAGGGTCTTAGCTTTAGCCAGTTCTCCACAGAAATGTCCACAAGTCAACCCAATGTACGCAATCCATTGATGACCCGCTGTTCCCAGGTGATCCTAGGTTGTATCAAGTTGACAGTTAAAGTTGACCATCACAGAAAGAAAGGGAAGGGGCAAGGGGGGGGTGGAGTCAACGTGAGAAGGGAAAGTGTTAACTGCATGAAGGGAGGATTCATTGTCTTGTTCATCCCTGTTCCCTCAGTCTCTAAAGATTCCCTTTCACCAGTTCATGAATAAACAAAGGTCTAACTAAATATGTGTTTCTCCACCTCTTCTCACCTGGAAGATTTTCTCTCTGTCCCTTTCTTGTATCTCTCCTAGGCCCTGGAGCTTACTTGTCAGCTATCTGTTCCACCTACAATTGTGACAAGACATCTGGTCACCCACCAATCTCCCCATGGATCTCCTGCTCCTGCTCATGTATGCTGCTTCTGCCTCCTGTCCTCTGGAACAGAGATCCCTGTTTGTTTGTTTGTTGTGTACATCAGCATCTAGAGCTCCTTCTCTTCCATGGGTCCTTTCATTTTCCCTTAGTAGTACTTAGTAAATTAAAAGGCGAGCAAGGTGTCCGTCCATTGGCATCCTGTCTCTGCTTTAGGTGACTGTAGGAGTCTTTAGTATGGAAAGCAACACTGGATTCTTCCTATGACTATATCATCATCTCCACAAGAGGGGACAGGACAGGCTGAGCCATGAAACTTGGAAAAATATTAATGCTTCCAGCCCCCAAAGGCTGCTCTTCTACTGGATGGGATCCTTGGCTTCCTCCATTTACCCTTTGGGTTTTTTGTTTGTTTTGTGTTTTTAAAACTAATGTAGACAGGATTTTTTTTTCTTAGTCTCTTTTTTTGATAGCTAATTGTTTGTCTCTAAAAGTGTAACCGATCTCACACTGCAACTACTACCTTCAGTTCTAACAGGTTTATGGTTGCCAAGTCTTCTGGGTCTAGTCATGTCATGTCATCTGGGTGACAGAGTCAGATTCTTGCTTCCTTTCTGGTTTGCAAGATTCTCGTTTCTTATTTCTTCCCTAACCTCTTTAGAACCTCCAGTTCTCTCTCCTCTCACTACATGAAGCCCATCCTCATCTCAACTTCCCTCTTTTTGTGGTAACTAAGCTCAGGTGGCTGCTCTTTGCCTGGTGCTCTAACACCCCCAGAATAATCAAGGTAAGATGCACCAGATCCAACTCAAACTACTTTGACCTCAAGAGAGAAATACATAGACAAGACCTTGTGGAACCTCTTGAGGATCGTGGATGAGGTCCCAGGAGAAATGTGTGTCTAGACTCCAAAGTGCGTCGTCCCTGTCCCATCTGCCAACTCTCTTTTTCTTAGCACACCTGGTACATTCTCCTCATGCTGCAAACTGGTGTGCTCTGTTTGTTGACACACATGGCAGAGGACGTTCTGGGGAACGTGACAATTCCATCTCAGCCACCCTCCCAGAGCATAGCTAGCTAGCCCAATTGTCTATGGATTTCTAACCAAGATGGTTATAGAAAGGGAAAGGACTCTGTGGATTAGCTTCATTTAGCATGTCACCCTTAGATCTGTTAAATCTGGCTCAGGGGACAGGATAAGACTGTTAGATTACTGCTGGTACTATAACTGTCTATTCATTCACTCACTCCTTCATTCATTGAAATATTTTGAGCCTACAGGTCATACAAAAAGCATTGTGCCAGATAGTGGAATAGGACCAGGACAAGTATTTTCCCTGCCTGTACCCAACTTGTATTTCAAACAGATACCAAAGGAGGAACACGTCAAGTTCATGAAATATGGAGTTGATGATGCCATGTGGTCACGATGAAAACATACTGCTCAAGTCACTGGCAGGGTGCCTAACTGACTGGTGAACCCAGGTGCTATTCCTCTGGATTTACTATGTTCCTGTAGGAGTCCACCCATTCCTCAGGGTGCAGGCATACCCAGTAGTGACCCCGCTGAGTCATGCCCTGGTAGACACCCTCACTTGAGTGCAGGCAGAGCTTGTGACTTGTTTCTAGCCAATAGAACATAGGTAAGGTGAAGGGATGTTGCAGATATAATTAACTTCCCAAACCAGTTGACGCCCAGTTCATGAAAGGGGAGATTATCCTGCCAGGGCATGACTTCATTAACTGCAAATCTTTCAGAGAAGAGCCCAGCTGCTCCCTGAGGTCAGAGAGTTTTTCCCCAGTTGGCCTTGAGGAAGGCAGCTGCCAAGCTGGAAGTAGGTCTGGGAGAAGTCCATGTGGAAGGAACTGAGGGACCTCTGGGGACTGAGAACCACCCCTGAATGACAGTCAGCCAGAGTGTAGGGACCTCAGTCCTATAGCCTCAAGGAACTGAATTCATCAACAGTCACATGGGTCTAGAAGAGGATTCCAGGCTCCAGAAAGGAATGTAGCTGGCTAACATCAAATTAGAGCCTCCCGAGGCTCTTGGGAGGATCCAACTAAGCTGTGTCCTGACTCCCGGACCGAAGAAACTGAAATCATGAATGGGTACAATTTAAAGCCAAGAGGTTGACAACTTATCATGCAGCCATAGAACATTCACATATCTACTGGGAGCCAGCACTTTCCCTATGAAGCCTCCTTCATAGGGAAGGGCCACAGCATCCCTATCAGAGCCACTCCACCTCCACACTCTCGTTGCCAGGCTCAAAGCTAATGATACCTTCTTAGCAAAACCTGGGTGGTACATAGTGTCTTGAAAAAGGAAGACATGATACACTGAACATCCATCAAGTGCAAAAGTTAGCTCGACACTAACTCTCAGCAGACGCTAGGAGAGATCCCAGGGATTAGATGGTGAAGGAGATTGACCAATTGAGTCAAGTGGAGGACAGGACAAACAAGAATTTCTTACGTTTATGGGCCTTTTCTCCTTGTTCAGTGCTCTAGCAAGGGCCTGAGGGAGCAGGATCGGTCTTAGGAGCCCAGAGAAAGTGCTGGAAAGTGCTGGAAAGTGCTGGATAATGTTGAGCGAAGGGCAAATTCTTCCATTTTCCATGGTGATGTTAGAGGCCAGAGGCTGAGGGCCTTGGGTATAAGAAGTGATGGAACATTACATAGTCTGTAAATACTACCAGGGAGTCATGTCAGTGGTGAGGAACCCAAGGGACCCCACACTGTTCCTCAAGGTCAGTCTAGCCTTGCTCATGCAAACTGTCAATAAGAAAGCCTAGGCTGAGACCTACTGTGACACAATTTATCATGGGAGAAAGCTGGCTACTTGGTGACATTGGGACTCCCCCTACCCTGGAATAGTCAGTTATCTGTCTTCCCTGAAATGGAGTTTCTTCTGTAGTCTGATCTCAATATTCTTCACAGAGATTCTCAGTTGAAACAAACTGATGGCTTATTTAGGCATTATATCTCACACCTCATAGCATCTGGTCCATTCCTAGTACCAAAGGTATAGTATGTGTTTATGACCATGAGGTACACCGATCTTATTGCACATTATACCATGGAGTCTTGCTGGGCACCAGAACAGCTTTCTAACTTCACAGCTCAGACAAAACACTGAAAAATGTCAGAAGACACTATCTTAATGCATGTGTCCAGATCCTGCAGCTCAAGCAGTCTTTCCACCTCCTCTTCTGTGATGTTCTCTTTAGAAGGAAGAGGACATGATAGGAAAAAGGTATAGATGTAGGAAGAATTATGGGGGTGTGTGTGAACAGAATACATTACATAAAATTCTCAGAAAGTTAATCAAAATATAATATTAAAATTTTAAAAACAATCCATACTTTTGTTTTATTTTTTCCTTTATTTTTTGTTTCTTCAAGTTACATCTCAATCGCAGTCCCCTCCCTATTCCCCCTCCAGTCCCACCCTCCCACCCTCAACCCCCCATCCTCTTCCCTTTTTTTTTTCTTTTAAATTTAAGGTATATCTTATCTCCCCCTACAGTTTCCCCTTTCAGTCCAACAAATGGCTCTTTCTCTTATAATAATAAATACAATACAAAACAACAGAGGTAATTAGGCCACAGTTATGAGGGTTATATGGCTTAGCGTACATTCCCAATGTCCAGTCCATATGTATTTGGTACCTGACTTTAATATTCCACTATCTAACCATCTCCATGAGTTTAAAGTTCTATATCTGACTCAACATTCACACTAACTTGCAACACAATTTTATTTATTTTTTTTAATAACTTATTTTTTATTTCTTCAAGTTACATCTCAATCACAATCCCCTCCCTACTCCCCCCTCCAGTCCCACCCTTCCACCCTCCTCCCCCTCAACCCCCCCATCCTCTTCCCTTCCTTTTTTTTTTTTTTTAATTTAAGGTATTTCTTTTTTTCCCCCAACAGCTCTCCCTTTCAGTTCAAAAAATGGTTCTTTTTCTTATAACTATAAATACAATACAAAACAACAAAAATAAACAGGCCACAATTATAAGAGTTATATGGCTTAGCATACATTCCCAATGTCCAGTCCATATGTATTTGGCACCTGACTTTAACATTCTACTATCTAACCATCTCCATGAGTTTAAAGTTCTATATCTAACTCAGCTTTCATACTAACTTGCCTCATAATTTTAAAAATATCTTCTTAGATCCAGATCACCTTCTTGATTCCTAAACAACTCAAAATTTAACTATGAGACTCTAGCTATCTATTCTTCAACCACCTCAGAGACCTGAGAGGGATAAATATATCTGATTATATAGGAATTGCAGGGCCTGGAGCTTCCAAAACTAAAAAATGACATACCAGTGGCTGCCTGGACAGTTCCCATTTTCTCTCCATACATTACAGCATCAATCTTCAGCCATTTGGCCCCATTTCTCTGACAGACTTTGGTTGTAGAGCAGGAATTATGAAGGACTTACCTACCCTGTCTTGGCAGAGCTAGGCTGTCGACTTATCTGCTTCCAAGTTTTGTCCTTTCTGGACAGAAGTCTGTCTACAGTTGAAGCAAGGGGTTTTTCTTGCCAAGAGAACAGCTTACCACCAATTCAATCATCTCCCACTGGAGATTCTTCGATGCTCATCTTCTACTTGGAGTAGAATAGGGGG
>CAJQZJ010032244.1:4373089-4404134 GCA_907164525.1 Lophiomys imhausi
TTTTTTTTTTTTTTTTAATTTAAGGTATTTCTTTTTTTCCCCCAACAGCTCTCCCTTTCAGTTCAAAAAATGGTTCTTTTTCTTATAACTATAAATACAATACAAAACAACAAAAATAAACAGGCCACAATTATAAGAGTTATATGGCTTAGCATACATTCCCAATGTCCAGTCCATATGTATTTGGCACCTGACTTTAACATTCTACTATCTAACCATCTCCATGAGTTTAAAGTTCTATATCTAACTCAGCTTTCATACTAACTTGCCTCATAATTTTAAAAATATCTTCTTAGATCCAGATCACCTTCTTGATTCCTAAACAACTCAAAATTTAACTATGAGACTCTAGCTATCTATTCTTCAACCACCTCAGAGACCTGAGAGGGATAAATATATCTGATTATATAGGAATTGCAGGGCCTGGAGCTTCCAAAACTAAAAAATGACATACCAGTGGCTGCCTGGACAGTTCCCATTTTCTCTCCATACATTACAGCATCAATCTTCAGCCATTTGGCCCCATTTCTCTGACAGACTTTGGTTGTAGAGCAGGAATTATGAAGGACTTACCTACCCTGTCTTGGCAGAGCTAGGCTGTCGACTTATCTGCTTCCAAGTTTTGTCCTTTCTGGACAGAAGTCTGTCTACAGTTGAAGCAAGGGGTTTTTCTTGCCAAGAGAACAGCTTACCACCAATTCAATCATCTCCCACTGGAGATTCTTCGATGCTCATCTTCTACTTGGAGTAGAATAGGGGGTGCTGTCAGGAGCTGACATGTCTCGATATCAAAAAATCTTAAGTTAAGAAAACATCTTTGAATGCCATATTCTGCAGATCTCTTGAGGTTTTTGAAGATGCCCTATCTATCTTTTATATTTAGATAAGCAAATATTGCTTGTCTCTTAGCAACTTGATTTCTGAGTAGCTTAGAAAATAACAGTGATAGACTGTCATAGTAACTAACAAAATGACACGTTTTCATGACTATTCGTTTCCGTTTCTTAATTATCCTAAACAGTTTATGTCGGTTGGTAGCGAGAGGTCAAAACCTGACATTTCATTTTTAAGTATTACTACAAACAATACCTTTAAGAAGTGTTACCCTTAATTTTGTATCAATATACAAAGATCAATACCAATGTGACCAAATATAATCTTAATTTTGTATCAATATACAAAGATCAATACCGATGTAGACCAATACAATCTTAATTTTACATTAATATACAAGGGTCAATACCATTGTGGCCAAATATAATCTTAATTTTGCATCAATATACAAAGATCAATACCGATGTAGCCCTATACAATCTTAATTTTGCATTAATATACAATGATCAATACCAATTTAGCCAAATATAATATTAATTTTGTATTAGTATACAAAGGTATAAGGCTATATTCAATAGTCTGTCCTTTTTTTTTGATCTTTCCTATACTATGTCTATGTCCCATTTTTCTCAAGTCTGTTCACTCCTATATAGGAGAGAAAGGAGGATACAGAAAAGCAAAAGAGAGAAGTCCCTGGGTCTAACCTCCAAAACCCATTTAACAAGACCATTTAACAGCTTGTAGTCTTTTCCCCTAAATAACAAAATTTTCTATTATCTATCAAATAACCAAAGGGGGAGAACACCCTCCCCACCTTCTGGGGATGGGACGTTTCTTCTTAGAACTATAACACTCTCTTGATTCCTAAACAACTCAAAATTTAATTATGAGACTCTAGCTATCTGTTCTTCAACCACCTCAGAGACCTGAGAGGGATAAATATATCTGATTTTATAGGAAGTACAGGACCTGCAGCTTCCAAAACTAAGAAATGACATACCAGTGGCTGCCTGGACAGTTCCCATCTTCTCTGCATACATTACAGCATCGATCTTCAGTCATTTGGCCCCGTTTCTCTGACAGACATTGATTGTAGAGCAGGGGTTATGAAGGACTTACCTACCCTGTCTTGGCAGAGCTAGGCTGTTGACTTACCTGCTTCCAGGTTTTGTCCTTTTTCGACAGCATTCTGTCTACAGTTGGAGCAAGGGGCTTTTCCTACCAAGAGATAGGCTTGCGGCTAATTCAATCATCTCCTACTGGAGATTCTTCGATGCTCATCTTCTACTTGGAGGAGAATAGGGGGTGCTGTCAGGAGTTGATATATCTTGATATAAAAAAAATCTAAAGTTACGAAAACATCTTTGAATGCCATATTCTGCAGATCTCTTGAGGTTTTTGAAGAGGCCCTATCTATCTCTTATATTAGGGTAAGCAGATGTTGCTTGTCTCGTAGCAGGTTTATTTCTGATTAGCTTAGAAAGTAACTATAATAGGCTGTCATAGTACCTAACTGAATGACCAGCTTGCATAACCATTAATTTGCATTTCTTAGTTATCCTAAACAATTTATGACAATTAGTAGTAAAAGACCAAAACATCCCATTTCATTTTTTTTTCTTTACCTCCTAACCCTTCCATCCCATTTCTCTGGGGTGGGGTGTCCTTATATAACAGTGCCTCATCTCAGTTGTGAAGTCGTATGAAGGCCAAGAGCCTCCTCATTCATTGGGGGTCTACGAAGCAGTACCATCAGTGAAAAGTGTCTCATTGCCTGGGAGAGAGAACTACTAAACAAACAAACCAATAAACAGACAATAGATAAAAAAGACTTAAAAATAGAAAAAATATAACTAATATATAAAAAATAAATATTAAAAATAAGAAGTCTATGTCCAAGTTCCCTTTGGTGTGTTAGTTGTAGTATCGATACCTTCTACTATATAGCTAAAATCCTACTATAAGTGAATAGATGCCATATGTGTCCTTCCGAGTCTGGATTAGCTCACTCAGGATGAGCTTTTCTAGTTCCATCCATTTGGCTGCAAATTGCATAATTTCATTGTTCCTGATAGCTGAATAAATATTCCATTGTGTAGATGTACCACAGTTTTTTAACCCATTCTTCGGTTGAGGGACATCTGGGTTGTTTCCAGTTTCTAGCTATTACAAATAAGGCTGCTATAAACATAGATGAGGAAACTTCCTTATGATTCCATGAAGAGGCATTTGGGTGTATACCCAGAAGTGGTATGGCTGGGTCCTGAGGTAGAGCTATTCCAAGTTTTCTAAGATATCTCCAGACTGACCTCCATAGTGGTTGAACAAGCTTGCATTCCCACCAGCAATGGAGGAGGGTTCCCTTTCCCCACACCCTCGCCAGCATGTGCTGTCATTTGAGCTTTTGATCTTAGCCATTCTGACAGGTGTGAGATGGAATCTCAGAGTCGTCTTGAGTTGCATTTCTCTGATGATTAAGGATGTTGAGCATTTCTTCAAGTGTCTCTCAGCCATTAGGGATTCCTCCTTTGTGAATTCTCTGTTTAGCTCTGTCCCCCATTTTTTGATTGGATTATTTGGTTTCTTGGCATTTAATTTCTTGAGTTCTTTGTAGATTTTGGATATTAGCCCTCTGTCAGATGTGGGGTTGGTGAAGATTTTCTCCCAGTCTATAGGCTGCCGTTTTGTTCGAATGACAGTGTCTTTTGCCTTACAGAAGCTTTTCAGTTTCATAAGGTCCCATTTATTGATTGTTGGTCTCAGGTCCTGAGCTGTTGGTGTTCTGTTCAGGAAGTTGTCACCTGTGCCAATTAGTTCGACGGTTTCCCCCACTTTTTCTTCTAGTAGATTTAGTGTGACCGGCCTTATGTTAAGGTCTTTGATCCACTTGGACTTAAGTTTTGTACAAGGTGATAAGTATGGGTCTAGCTTCATTCTTTTACAAATGGACATCCAGTTGGACCAGCACCATTTGTTGAAGATGCTGTCCTTCTTCCAATGTGCCGTTTTGGCTTCTTTGTCAAAAATTAGGTGGCCATAAGTGTGTGGGTCTATTTCTGGATCTTCAATTTGATTCCATTGATCTACTGGTCTGTTAAAAACAGTCCATACTTTTAATCCCAGCACTTGAGAGGCAGAGGAAGGCATATCTCTGTGAGTTCAAAGCCAGCCTGGTCTGCATAGGGAGTTCTAGGACAGTCAGGGATGTGTAAAGGGACCCTGACTCAAAAAAAAAAGTTTAAAATTAGGTATTGATGCATTAATTCAAGAGACACCTCTCTGTGGTGCTGTCAGATGAGAAGAGGTATAGAGCAGAAGCAGAGTTAATAGTACTCACTCTCCAACCCTGCAACCATTAGAGAATGAACTCCAGAAAGGCGACTGTCAGGGTCAGAGGTCCTAGTACCCCATGTCTTGCCAGAGGACTTAACAAAAGTCTATCAAATGAAAATATGTGACTGTTGTCAGCTCCCTTGGACCCCAGTGTCCAGGCATCCCCCAGAAAGCTCAGGAATCACCAACATGGCAGTAACTGGCTCTGATGATCACGAAGAGGTGAGCTTGCTTCTCTATGGTGGGTACAGAGAGCATGAGTATGAACCCACCTCAGTGATCCAGTTGGCTGTTTCCCGGCTCTTCCTTGCTCATAGTAACTGAGAAGGGAGGGATGGTAGTTAATTTTTTTTAGATTCCTTAGGGATGGCTGCTAAGGTGGCATCTGAAGATGGAGACAGTAAACTGGGTGTAGAGAGGACAGGGATGAGTGTCCACTGCTGCCTGGAGTCTGGTTACACAGCTGGGAGTGTAGCGCTCGGCACTGACTTCCCCTTTCTGGGTTCCCGCCCATAAAATAAAGTCTGAGGAAGCTTCTCACCAAACCTGCATGAAAAACAAACCAACATGGCCCATCTTCTGGCCTCTGCACACAACACACACATACACAGACAGACAGACAGACAGACAGACACACACACACCCCATAAACACACTGGCCACACAAATAAATAGATATTAATTTTAAGATTCATGAGTGCTATAAACTCACAGCATGTTGGAGGCCATGGAGACAACAATGGGGTCATAGGGGGATAGGGGGGAGAGTGAGTTAGTTTTTTGCTCATTGTTATGACAGAAATACCTGGCTAAAGCTACTTAATGAAGGATGGGTTTGCTCTGGCTTATACTTCAAGGGGACACAGTTCCCCATGGCAGTGAAGTTATGGTGACACGGGTGTGAGGCAGCTAGTTATCTTTCACCTGCATCCAGTAAATAGACAAATAGTCATGTCACCCTCATTTAGGGTAGGTTTCGTCACCTCAACACAAGCTAAAGAATCACACAGCCAGAGGTTGGTCCTCTAGGTAATTTTACATCCTGTCATGTTGGCAATCAAAAGAAACCATCAGTGGGGGACATTGGAAGAGGCTTGGCTCTAAGTTGAGAGAAGTCACCGGTGTACAGAAGGCTAGGCATTCCGGCAAATGAAAGGCCAGAAGGCAAGAATGCTGTGGGCAAAAAAAAGGTGAAAAGAATAATATGGAGAGGTCAGGAAAGGTCAGCTTCTGCAGGATTCTGTGCATCACCCAGATAGGACAAGATGATAGTTGCCATGAACATGGAGAAACAGCCTGGTATGTAGAAATCATACCAATGCAAGCGTTGCAATTCTGTGTGTTAACTCTTCTCCATGCCAGTCTATTCACTTTTCTACTTGTTCACCTTTGTTGAAATTTCTGTGAAAAACAAACAACAAACTGTTTCCCCTTATTTATATCAATCAGACCCACAGAGTGAAAGGTTGTTTAGAGTACACAAAATTTGGGGGTCTGGACTATGGCTTTTTAGAGCCAGAAAAAGCAATGTTTTCTGTATGCTCAGAAGAGAACAGGAGTCAAAAGCATAGCAACCATAAGCAGACGCTGCTTAGGATAAACACACTCCATGGTCTACCCTACAGCTATAAAGGCTGGGCTGCGGAGTAGCTCAATGGTGTAGTGTTTGCCTCATACGTGCAAGGGCCTGCCCGATGTGTTGGTTCTTCCTCCGTCCTAAAATCTACCCAAGAAGTTAAAACTTAATCCCAGAGTTGATCATAGCGAGGATCCTGAGACAGATGAAACCCTTCCTAACCTTCCATGTGTCAGTTACTCATCTGTTGCTGTTATAAAACCATCATGGTTGGGCTGGAGAGATGGCTCAGAGGTTAAGAACACTGGCTGTTCTTCCAAAGGTCCTGAGTTCAATTCCCAGCAACCACATGGTGGCTCACAACCATCTACAATGAGATCTGGTGCCCTCTTCTGGAGTGAATGCGTACATGCAGGCAGAACAATGTATACACAATAAATAAATAATCTTTAAAAAAAAAAAAAAAAACCATCATGGCCAAAGGTAACTGAAGGAAGAGAGAGCTTCTCTTGGCCGGTGGTTCCAGAGGGACAGCAAGACACAGAGGTGAAGTGGAGGCATGCCACTAAGCAGCAGTCATGTTGATATGGACAGGAAGCTGAGAGCTCATCTTGAACCACAGGCCCAGAGAGAAAGAGCTAGAAGTGGCCTTGAGGCCACTCTCAAAGCCTGCCCCTGGTGACACATTTCCTCCAGCAAAGCCACGCTCTGTAAACGTTCCCATAGCACCATCAACCAGAGAACAAGTCTTCAAATGTCTGAGCCCGCGGCGGGGTGGACATTGTCATCAAACCACTGCCTTCTCCGGTAGCCCCTGTTCTGGGGTCTCTTGTGAACATCAGCCTCTTAGACTGCCGGGTTCTGCCTCTAGCACAGGAGACCTTGGTATGTGGAGAGACATTTAAGGAGCAGTTTCAAGAATTTGTCTGAGGTTTCATGACATTTTCTTGTGGCCCATTTACAAATTGTGTGGGCAGCATCCCCGTAATGGCCCATTATGGTTAATCCCATGATTCCTCTAGAGAACCCTGACATATCATCTTTACTTGCACTCAACTGACACCTTTGGTGATATCTGTGCAGAAATGACCCCTTTATGAGTTATTGTCCTCTGACATCACACACATGATGACAAGCATGTCCAGCCTTCCCACACCCCATCATACACAAACACACAGAATAATAGTAATGTTTAAAAAAAAACACTAGCATATTTCCAGAAAGCAAAGACTTTTCCCTCTGCAGGATGGGTTAGAGGCATGCCAAATTAAGCAGGCAAGCATAGCATTTGGGGATTCTGCTGGATTTTTATTCCTAAGGCTAAGGGGTCTGTGCCTCTCTCAGACCCTCTTTCTGTCCTGTTTGGCCTCACATTCTTATGCAGTTGGCTAATTCAAAAGCACAGCCATAAGCGAAGAGCAATTTTTAAGTTAGGTGGTGCAATTTTTAAACTGGGTAGTGCCTTTACAATTGAAAGTGGGATTTTCTTTGTCTCTTTTAACCCTTTCTTAGAAAAAGACTGCATTTCATTTACATTTCCCAAAAAGTCTTTTTGGTTTTTTACAGTTAGCTAAAACTATCTTATAATTTCTCTTTTTATTTCTTTGTTAGCTAATTGCTGAGTTTTAAAATACCAGAGGATTTTTACAGAGACCATTTTTTAAGCTTTGACTAATGACTGAATCCCACTGTGGTCAGAAAACATTATATTTTCTGTCTACCTATTCTGTACATGCAATTGAAAAAAGCTGCCACACTGTAGTTGTTTTCTGTTTTATTTGTTGTTTTTTTTTTCATTTTCTTTCTCAGATTTATTATAGTCTATGTTTTCACTTTATCTCCTTTGTTTATGTATTTGTTAGACATCTTTGTGTTGTCTTGTTTTCAGTCTTTGAAACATACATTGTGTCTCTGGTTTCAAATAACAATACTTTGTTTCATTTGTTTCATGTAGTGTAAACTTCCATTTCCCCTTAATATGTGTGTGTGTGTGTGTGTGTGTGTGTGTGTGTGTGTGTGTGCGTAGAGAGAGAGAGAAAGAAGGAGAGACACAGACAGTCTTGCTATACAGTCCACCTCCTAACTTGATGTTACAACTGTGTGCCAATATAAGCAGCTTGGAGATATTTTTTTTTTCTTCAACTTTTTTGGTTTTTATTTTTTTTTTCTTTAAAGTCCATTGATCATCACAAAAACCCAGGAAATACAACTAAAGAGAAAACAAATGTCCAACTGAAGACTAAGAACCCAGAGCTACGGACGAGACGTGGCACTGGAAGGGCTGGGTGTGTACGGGGGAAGGAGAGTGATCCCATGGGCATGGCTGCAGTCATGGGAGACATATAGGGGGTGAGGCAGCAGCAGGGTGGTTATGTTAACCGCTGCACGATGACAGCATTGAGAAGGTTGGCGTCCTTCAGGGTCTGGTTCTCATCAGCCAGCTCCTTGTTAGGGAAGGTAGTCATGAGGACAAAGCTGGTGGCAGCCATGGTTGGCCAGGCATCCACGATGAAGAGCCGGATGTCGCTGACCCTGCCCAGTTTCTGGCCCTCGCCAGTAAAGGCTTTGAAAGCTCCCTTGGGCTTCACGAAGTCCTCGTCCCGATGGTCCTCCATATCCAAGTTCACCTGCCCACCATGAGCTAACCTCCGAAGCTCTGCAGGCACCTCCCCTCTACGGATAGACTCCAGAAACTGGGCATTGGATGGGTCTTGGTAGCTTCTAAGTTCTCCATTGTCTAGGCTAAATCCAGTTTTCCAGAGCTTCAGCACTACATGGACGTCTTGGACTGAATGCTGCCTCCTTTCTCCTGCCACATAGGCAGACTCTTCCTCTGGCGCTGCTCCAAGGCGGTAGCCCCATCCTGCAAATGGTCTTGGTTTACTGGTCTCTCCAGGGCTCTTGGTCACTCGTTCCACAGCTACAGCCCCATGCTCTTTGGCACCCTTAAACAGATCATCCACCAGCTCGTTGGGACTCTTCTTCCGGGGAGGGCCAACAATTTGCTGTCCGCTTCTCTCTGAGCCCCCAGCATAAAACCTCTGTCCGTCCTCTTCCTCCTCCTCTTCATCTTGGTCATGAATGAGGTCTCTGAAGGATGTCACTCTATTGTCACTGGGAGCCGTGCCTCTGGACACTGTACTTGGGGTTGCCTGTGAAATGGTCACAATGTCTTCATCCCCTCCATCCTCATAAAAGCTTGCTAGTGCAATCTGCAAGTCCCAGCCGGCTGACTCTAGGAAGAAACGGGCCCGGTCCTCCTCAGCGCCCGTCACCGCCACGAACTCTCTCAGAGCGTCCTGCCGCTCCGCCGCCATCTTCGCCCCGTGCACTTCCCAAGCCCGAGATATTTTTTAAATGAAAAATAAAGACTTTTGTTTACTAATATACTACTTAACAATTTTTGTATTGTCTGTGTTTTTAATATAAATCGAGATTTCTGTCTGATGTCATTTTCTTTCTGCCTGAGTGACTGTGAGATCCCAGTGTGTGCTTCTTCTCTCTCAGCGATCACTTCTCTACGCTCCTCTGATAGTCCAGTGCCTGGAAACAGCATTCCATGTTTTCTTAGTGTTTTTTAGTTGTTTAGGGTTGGAAGCAAAATCTGGTCCTTTTTAATGCATTTTAGGGGAACAGAAATGCCTTACATATCCTCCGGACAAAAGCTTCTGCCACAGCCAAGATTGCTTTGACCGTTTTTGTAGTCTAATTTTTACTGAGTGTACAGTTTATCACAGTTAATGAGTCTTTCATTTTAAGATTAAGTTCCTAAAAGTAAGGTCTTTGTAGCCCTCCATTTGTATGATTGACTGTTCAACACTGGCTCACCACTTGGGTTTATTCTGTTAAATTCCTGCATATTAATGTTAGCCCAAGGTCTTCTTGCATTTTGTTCCTGCCAATCATTGTGGCTATTTGGTTGTTGTTTTGAGACAAGGTGCCGTGTAGCCCAGGCTGCCCCCAAACTCACTTCTCATCCTCCTGTCTCTGCCTCCCAAGTACTATGGTCCCAGGTGTGTATCACCACACCTTGCCACACCATTCTATTGTTCATCTCATTCTACTGTCATTTCATTTATTAAATGACTTTTCATCTGTACCAATTACATACCCGGTGCAAGTCTACATGATGTGGGGTATCCATATTGCTCATTCTCATGAAGTGAACATTTCAGGGTAGGGAGGAAAGCCACACTAAACAGGAGCATACATGATAATTTCATACAAATCATCCTACTTAGAGAAGGCTGATAAAACAAAATGCCCCAGTCTGGGTGGTTTGTAAGGAGGCTAGGAAATCCAACATGGAGGTGCTGGAAGATTCAGTGTGTAGTAGGAACCTGCTTCCTGGTTTGTAGATGACTCTTCATTTGCTCTGCCCTTGAGTGGCTGGGAGGGAAGGGATGCGGAGTGTCCTGTGGACTCTTTGATAGCCACTAATTCTTACTATAAAGTTTCACCCAAAGTCCTCACTACCTAAAGACATTTCATGGGGGGGGGGGCATCAACCTATGTATGTTGGGAGGACACAAATATTCAGGATATAGTAGATAGTGGTCCATACCATGGAAACCAAACAACAGCGCAGTAACAGAGAAGATCTGAGGTCAAGAAGCACCTGCCTTGGCTTAGACATCCCTAGAAAGTTCTTCATATGGGTTTTCAGGTGCCAACATCTCTGCTTTAAGCAGAGAAGACACATATTGGATCGGAGCCTCAGGCAGCGGATCTCATCAAATCTATGGGAGAGAATTTCCATGGGATTGTTATAGCACAAGAAAACCATTGGCAGATTGGGAGACTATGAACCAGGAGGGGATATGATCCTGGTAGGTATACGATCCTGGTAGGTTACTTCAAATGCTTAAAGCATTTTCTTTTTTACATTTGATTGCAAATCTGTTATAGTGACATTAAAGACATTTAGGAAAATATCACTTACATTTTCATTCTTCTCAGTATATTTCCTTTAATATAACGGCTTCACTTCCACTCACATGTATCACTGCCATTTGTACATACATGTTTACATTTTATAACTCTTGCTTGTATTATTCATCATACCTTGTTCACCCTGGGATAGTCCTGCATTAGAAATTTGCTGTTATACACTTTCTTTAGGATGAACAGGCTGGAATGACATTCCAGAGTCACAGGATGTGACATTTGCTTTGAAATGCTTCACATTATGATGGGGACTCTGAGAGACTTGTGTTGATTTATAATGCCACCAAAGTCCAAGAGAATATTCCTCTATCACTACAGCTAACTAGCTCTGCCACCTTTGCAGGAGTCGCAGAGCCAAGGCTCCTCTCACTTTGTTTCTTTGGTAACCATTGCTGTCTGGTGTTCACTGGATCCACAGGAAACAATAGGTGGGCAGCAGAATGGGCAGGAAGGAGATAGAGGTGGAGAGGCCATGTTGCTCTGGCCCAGCCTCAGCCTCCCATTACGCTGATCCTTTAACCTGGCTCCTGGAGCATCTCAGAGGCATGTGAATTGTCACAACTTGACGTGCCTTTCTCTGTGGCTCATATTAATGTCTGCTTTCACATCAGCTCCCCAGGGGTCACTCCCCTCCATGGCCTTCCTTCACATCAGCTCCCCAGGGGTCACTCCCTTCCATGGCCTTCCGCACAGCCCCTGTCTTCTTTGACTGGTTCTTGTTTGGACTGCCATCTTGTTCCCTTCTCCTCAGATGCCACAGTCAGACTGTGACATGGGAGAATACCACTGTCCCACAGCTACCAGCTTCATGGCAAAGAATGTGTTATAAATTGAGTCCGAAATGTCTCCACTGGCTTCACATCTTTGAATACTTGGTCCCCTGCTGGTGGCCCTGTTTTGGGAGGTGAGGTCCAGATGAAGAAGTCAGTCACTGAAGAAGTCCTTGGAGGTGTGTAGTCCCTTGTTGCTTCTGGTACTTGCTCTGCTTTCTAGCATGCAAAATGTGAGGTGATGCAGCCTCACACTCTGGCCACTACCAATGATGCTGCCTAATGCTGTACCTTCCTCCCCATCATGGACCGTGCCTTCTGATACTATTGTTCACAGTATCCTCCTTCAGATCACTTCTGTGTGTTATCTTGCCACAGCTAGGAGAAAAATAAGTAATACAGAAAATTTGTACTGAGAAACATGGTCATTTCTGTGCTATTCCTGACCAAGTGGTTCATAGGCCTTTGGAAGCTGCATGCAGGAGGACTGGGGGAGAATCTGGAGATACAGGCTAGAAAAGCAGTGGAATTCTGTAAGTAGAGCTAAATGGACATTCCCATAGGAGTTAATAAGGCCAGCATGCTAATGGAGGCATGGACACTGAAGACTGCTTATGGGGTTTTAGGTTGGAACAACTCTTTTGGAACCAGGCCAGAAGTCATTTCTGTTACCTTCAGGCAAAGAATCCAGCTATATCGTATATATGAGTCAGGCTAAATTTTAAAATAATGCAGTAATTTTTTGACAGGGGACATTTCAAAACAGTATAACATTCTGGATGTGGCATGGTTATTACTGGCTGCCTTAAACCAGTTTTATAGTGAGAATACAAAGCAAAACAAAACCAAATCCCTCAAAACAACAACAAAAACAGCAGAAAGGCATTAAGACACAGTTTTGCAAGAAAAGGATCTTTGTATATTTAAAGTTTTAGACAACATGTATGTGGACAATGTAGCTATAACTGCTAAACAGAATGGCACTACTAAGCAGTAATAACAATTTTTGCACCAGAACAATAGCAGACGTGCTTTGAGGGTAGCACACACCCATCAAAGGCTTCAAGGCCAAAAATAAAAATCCATCTGAAAGGTTTTCTTTGGGAAAGAGATTGTCTGAAAAAAGCACACACACACACAACTCACAGAGAGAGAGAGAGAGAGAGAGAGAGAGAGAGAGAGAGACCGACCCATGGGATCTCTCTGCTGCAAAAGAGCCACTTACTGAAGTGTTTTCCAGCTCCCCACAACTCAGAGACCAGAGGTAAGCAGAGTCCAGGTTATACCCTAGGCTGGTGGCATAACCTAGTGCCACTCACACTGTGCATTGTGATGGGTTTGCAGCCATGAAAAACGCAAGCCTTATAGGGTCACAGATGCCTTCTCTAACATTCCAAGATCATTCATGGAGGCCAGGCAATGTGAAGCGGGATTGGACATCCTGAGTGGAGCTCCAGAGAAAACCATGCATGAGGCTGGAAACGTAAAACCTAGGTTACCATAGAGACTCCTAGGATGTTGGAAATGACAGGAAGATTGGGCGTCTGCCAAAGATAACTGCAGGCACCAAGTTGAGCTTGGTGAGAGAGAGAGCCTGGGTGTTGCAAGCAGCAGGGTAGTGCTGTCCCAGCTGGCTCAACCCAGGTGACAACACGGATGCTGCACACGGAGCTTCATACATTAATATTTTCCCTTCTGGGTCTTGGTTTGTGTAGTTTCATTCTTTCCTTGATGTGTCCCCATTTTGCCTTTTTTTCTTTTTTAAATAATGGGAGTATTTGTTTGGTGCCATTATATACTGAAGTATGTAACTTACGTTTTTAAATAAGAAGTCATAGTTAAGAGCCAGTCCTGAGTGTCAGAACAACTTTGCACTTTAGATGTTTTTGTTTTCTATTATTTGTTTTATTTGAATGAGTGCTTCACCTGCAAGTATGTGGACCACATGCATGCTTGGTGCCTATAGAGGTCATAAGAGGGTATCAAATCCCTTGGAACTGTAGTTACAGATGATTATGAGTCACTACGTGGGTTCTGGGAACTCAACCAGGTCCCCTGCAAGAGCAGCATGTGCTTCAACTGCTGAGCCGTCTCTCCATGCCCCGGGCTTTAGATCTTTGAACAGTGTTGGGACTGTTAAAATTACAGGAATTCTTGAAGCTTGACTAAATGCAGTTGTATTATGGGACTGCCATGGTGGTACTATGAGGGCCAGAAGGAGAATGTCATGATTTAGGTTTAAATTCACTCATTAGGCACACGTGTTTAAACCCTTGACCCTCAGTGGGTAACACTGCTCTGGGAGATTCTAGACTCTAGCAAGTGTGGTCTAACTAGACAAGTAGTTACTGGGGATAGGCTCTTGCAAGTATATTATCCCTGATTGCTTCTGGGATGTGTTCCTCCTCATGATCCACCAACTACATGTAAGGAGCTCCTACCATCATGGAACTACCCTACCGTAGCTTCCCTGCCATGAGAGGCTGAGAACCTCTGATACCACGAATCAAAGTAAACCTATCTTTCCTCAAGTGTTTCTCTCAAGTATCTGATCACAGTGATGAGAAAAGTGATTAATACAGAGGGAATTCTTTTTTTTTTTTTTTTTTTGGTTTTTCGAGACAGGGTTTCTCTGTATATCCTTTAGCTGTCCTGGACTCACTCTGTAGACCAGGCTGGCCTCGAACTCACAGAGATCCGCCTGCCTCTGCCTCCCGAGTGCTGGGATTAAAGGCGTGCACCACCATGCCCGGCAATACAGAGGGAATTCTTATAATCAGTTTTTTTTCTAGTTTAAAGGTAGGAAGTTAAGGGCAGAGCCACTGAGAGACAGAGAGAGAGAGAGAGAGAGAGAGAGAGAGAGAGAGAGAGAGAGAAGATGAAAGGGAGAGCCCAAGAAGGATATGGGAAAGAGAGACAGGAAAAGACCAAAAGAGCATAATTAGTTTTCTTAAAGAGTCATAATCATTCATTCATTCATTCCTCAAATTACCCTCAGCGTCAGCCAAAATCCCCTCAGTGAACAGATGGTACCATCAACTTGGAAGACATTAATAGACAGATTATTGTATGTATGGATAGAAGGTAGGGTAACATAGCAGCCTCAGGATATCAACAGATAGTAATTATGGCCACCTAATAGGTGAGGAGACAGGGATTTCAGGGACCCCTTCCTGCAAGAAGGCAACATGAAAGAGGGGCCTGCCCGATAGGAGTGTCCCGGGAAGACAATGGAAGGAATGCACGGCAAACCCAGCAGGTGGAAACCAAGGTGCCTAGCTGAGGGCTTTGCTCCCTTCCTGGACTGTTTCCTGCCTCACTTTCCCCCCACACTGGGTGACTCCAACCACAGACCATGAGACAACAGACCCTCTCAATAGATTGAGGTGTCAAAGATCAGAGGTACTAGGTGGGTAAGACTCCTGGGTAAATGGTCCAGGTGTCTGGAGCTCTCAAGAGAGGCATATAAAAAAATGAAAACCACTGTGGGATTCTCAGTAGTCTCAAGGCAAAGAATGTTGACTAGGTTTGCAGGTGGTGGAGTGAATCAGGGAGACCTCTTCACTGTCCCTAACAGGTAGATTTGGAGATTGAGGTGGTTTCCCTAGGTGCTACAAGTCTCCTTTTGCTCTGCAGTATGGAGGCAAGAGAGTGGATTGAATATCCACTCATTCTTAATTTGTGGAGGTTACCTGACACTTTGTAACTAAGAAACGTCTAGTCTTAGATCCTGAAGAGGTAAAGTTGCAAACAGCGGCTCCAACTGTTAGCAAGCTTCCAGTCTGGGAAAAGAAATCAGTGTATAATTCGAAGGTAGAGAGGTAGAATGAGAGAAGTATGCAGACCAAAGGAGAGGGACTCTTCAAGACTCTCAGTGGTCCATGGAATGGACCTGTCCTTACTTCCTCCTCTGAGAACCACTGTTTCTGTTCTATGTGTTTCTTCTCTGAAGTTTGAACCCAGTTTTTTATTTTTGTTTTTGTTGTTGTTGTATACATTATGGGTGTTTGATTAAAAATCTTCCTCCAATTTTTTTTTTATTTTTTAATGATTGTAATGCTATCTGCACTCTAGAGATATTTTAAATTTTTGCTTTTTCAATCCTGTCATTTGTCAGTATCTTCTGTCTAAATGTGCTCTTTTTCACCACTTGGAACATTGTCATTTCTCCACAGATCTATCTATAAATACTTTATCCTGCTTTATGATGAATTTTCATATAATTTTGAATGATTCAATACTCACACTATTTGAGAATAAGTTTTTGTCTCATTTAACAAAGGATATAAATTAACCCTTACCCAAACTTTAGAGTATCTTCTGTATCTCCCAAATTACTGATAAAGCTATGGGGAAGAGCAGAGTCAAGTTACCATTCAAATTCTTAAAAGCTTTCTTCTGAGCCTGTATCAACCCTAATCAATGTTTTTGGTGAGTCTCTTCCACATTAGCATTTTACTGTGTGCCTTCCATAGTTTCTGTCTCGTTGGGTCCATACATGGCTGTCTTCGTGAGAGCAGGGACTAGTCAAGTGCTACACACACACACACACACACACACACACACACACACACACACATACACACACTCACACACACAATAAAGACTTTTTTAAGGGAGGTTGGGAGGGAATGAGGAAGGGAGGAGAGAGAGAGAGAGAGAGAGAGAGAGAAGCTCGGGAAATCACTCAGTTAGTACAGAACTTACCATTCAAGCATGAGGACTTATCTTTTAAAAAGCCGGGCGGTGGTGGCGCACGCCTTTAATCCCAGCACTTGGGAGGCAGAGGCAGGCGGATCACTGTGAGTTCGAGGCCAGCCTGGTCTACAAAGTGAGTCCAGGACAGCCAAGGAAACACAGAGAAACCCTGTCTCGAAAAACCAAAATAAATAAATAAATAAATAAATAAATAAATAAATAAATAAAAGATAAATAAAAAGCCAAAATTTAGTCAACCCATCCCTGGAGAGGCAGAGATAGGTGGATACCTGGGGCTTGCTGGCCAGCCAATCCTACTTCGCAAGCTCCAGACCAGTGAGAAACACTGTTAAAAAACAGGATGCACACCACCTGAGAACGACAGCTGAAACTGTCTCTGACCTCTATGTGCATAAACACACAAGAGCAGCTGAAACACACAAGCAACCCCAAGCATGACCACACATGCACACACATATGCAGAAAGAGGGGGTGGTAGTGAGGATATAACTGAGAATCTGCATCTCTTTTATTATTCATCTTCCTCAAGATGAATAATAAAAGTCCACAAGAACAATATAAAAGACTCGAATATGCTACTTAAGCCACCTGATGCACATTATTTTCTTGATCCACTCGTGTAGTAACCTTATCAAAAGAGGCAATTACCTTAGGCCCAGGGCTTGTCCCTAGCAGACTCCCATGATGGCCGCTCTCCTGTCTAAGTGCTTTCTCTCCAACCATTCGCTGAATCATCTCTCCTAGGGCCTTCTCCAAATCCCCAGGAAGCCTCCTCTTTCCGGAATCTATTCCCAAATCACCCTTATTCCATTTTGAAAATGAGGACAGGGACCATGTCTTCTTGACTTCCAACCTCCACACACTCTCGGCTAATAATTAATGGATGAATGACTAAAAGTTAACTGGATTATTACCTGGTAAAAACTTCAAGATAGATTAAGGGAGGTTTCCCCCAAATAGACATGACACATTAGGCCATGGACAGCAACAAAAAAAAAAATTGGTTATGTGCTATATCCCATCCCCCAGGTATGATTCACACGTTAGAAGAGATTCACAGAAAAATAAAAACAATAAAGTCATCCTAGAAGGGGTTTTGACCACAGAGGAAATGCCTCCTGGTTAATGAGGCAATCTCTAAATTCAGGTCCTCAAGCAAGACAATAGCCAGGCTGCCAACCGTTTATAGACTCACAGTTTCCGTGTTGATGTGCTTGGGTTAAAGGCCTTTTATTTTATTTTATTGCCATCGTGAAGGAAAAAAAAAAATCCACTAACAGCAACAGCTTGTGTGTCCCAGTTCCTTCTGAGATCTGATTGCACTACATCCATGGGGTCCAAGTTGCATAACAGGTCTTTAAATATTCAGGAAGATTTTTTTTTTTTTTAATATGAGGAACTGCTTTAGTATCTGCCTGTAGCTTTAAAGTTGCTGTCCGCAGACTGTGTGCTTAGAATCATTGGTCACAAAGCAGAATAGAGCTGATATGACTGAAGGCCAGACTACAAAGGTCCTCCCATTGAATGAAGCATCAGTATTAAATTGGGAAGGGTACATATGTGTTAGGAGAGTCTGATAAACAATCCCAGCCTAGGGAGAGGAAATCTTGCCATGCTAAGTAATGTTGCAATCTATCATGACATGTTCTAACCAAAGATTATCAGGCCATCTGTGGCCTGATATAGCTACTCAAGGAGGTAGAAAGCGTATGTTCTGAGAGTGAACCTTCCACCACCCCTGGGTGACCAGCAGCGGGGATCATGACAAGCCCTCTTGCTTCACTCCACACTTCTCTGCAGAACTCTTCTGCCAGCTTTGGAGCTCATCTTCCTCCAACACCATCAATGACCTTGGAACGATAGGGTTCAAAGTCATTCATTGTTCATCAGTCCCAGAAGCAAATCTCAACTCCCAGGTGTCCTGCCTCTGCTTCACTCTCAACCAGACTGGGTTTTCTAATGCTTTGTCTGCTCTCTGTCTCTCACTTTTCCCTGTCTCCTAAAACATTGCCCTGGTGACTTTGGAGACTCATCTGAAATGAGGCATCATCAAGCCAACCACCTAGCAGAGCACGGCCAATATTTTCTGTACTGAGCTGTGGATGTGCTAGACTTTGTGGGCCACATGATCCCTAATCACCAAACACAAAAATAGCTGCATTGATTAATTCACACACTCTCACTGGTCCTGAGGGTAACCCCTAGGGCCTCCCTGGCTCATAAACCTTGATGTCTGCCTGTACATTGAACTCCTAGGCAGGAGGCCCCATAGGAGATGGAAGGTGAGGAGGTGAAGTCTTTAGACAATCATAGTTGTACGCACCTCTGTTGGGGACAGACACCACTCTCTGGTGTCTTTCTTTGCAGGAAGTATTCTGGCAGAGCTGTGCCTCCACGCTCCTCACTGGGGGTAAGGGACTCACAGAGGAAAGACCACTGTTCACACACAAGGCCTCCTTAAACTTCCTTCAGCCTCTCCTGAGTGCCTGTTCATCCTGTCCAGATCAGAATCCATGCCATACCTCTTTAGCCGGGTTTTAGGAGATACTCGGTCTGAGTGGAGATGGAGGTGACAGAATGATGGAGGCACAAACAAGAAGAGGGACAAAAGAATAAATGTGTGGACAAGAAAAAAAATGTATTGGGGTTGAGGAAGTGTCTTACTTGGTAAAGCACTTACCTCACAAGTGAGAGACAACCCCTAACAGACATGCAGTAACTAATTAATTAGTTAATATGGCTGTGAGCTTCCCAAACGCTTTACAAAAACAGATGTCCCTTACACTAGCTTACCAACACCTGCCTTATGTTTCCAAACTCTTTGAAGATGACCCCCTGACTTCTCTGACCAACAGCAGTAGTCATGCCTAGCCTGTGACTCCCTCTCTGCTGGACAGTGCTGTGAACATGCATGTGTGCTATTCTTCCATGGGGAGGGAAACCTTCTTGGGAGAGCTGCTAGATATTTATTCCTAACCCTCAGAGCTGTAGGTGGACTAGGCGTCCTACAGCCCCTGCGCAGATTCTTGGAGCCCACACTTGCTTTACTATTTCCAAAGAGACATAGTCCGAAATATTGCTCATCGAATTCTACCACCCATAGGTCCAGCCACTACCAGACTTTCTGAAGATTTTGTCAATTTCATTTTCCTCACTAGCCCTGCTATTATTCTCATGATTTCAATAACAAAATATTCTCTGCAATACTGTGCCTGGCTGTTCCGTCATCTACTTTTTCCAGTGTCCTCCTCCTACCCTCTGTTGCTCATCTGTATAGTATTCTTACTTTTGATCCATCTGTTAGGAGTCATTTTGGTTCCCCCTAAATCTTACCTGGAGGCATCCTCTTTCTTCCTGTAATCTATTATCTTTGTAGTTCATTCCTTTTGACTTCTCAACACTACTCCAGAGGACTTGAAGTTGAGTTCTACAGTCTTACTATCTCCTCCCTGTTCTGATCCCTTGGTCTGTCATTGTAATCATTGTACTTATTCCCTGGCATAAGACTTGATCCCTCTGCCCCTTTGTCTACACATATCTTGAGTCTTTTCAGGGTATGCGGCTCTGGTCTTCTGAAATCAATCGTGTGGGAGAGGGACAAGCCAATCTACAGTGACAATGACATTGGTTCATCTGCCTTCTTTGACTTGATGATAACCGAGGACAGAGGGGAGCAAGGAATGTCCAGTGGCTTTGTGTCTGTCTATGAGAATTAGTTGCCAGGGACCATGGCATGTCCTTAAGAGTACTGGAATTTTTGTTTTTCCATCTGAAAGGGCTACATCTCTTGCAATATGTGGGCATACAGAGTAGTGTCAGACTTGGGATAAGTCTCACACAGCCAGCCTAACCTTTTCTTTTGACGGAGAAAGTCTCTGTCACACTTCCTAGGGTCATGTAGCTGATTAGCAATGCCTTTTATCTTTTGAATTTTCATTGTATATATTCACTGCATGTAGTATTGAGTTAATTAAAAACATTTTCATACAACTATACACTGGCTATTGAACACTTTCCCCACATACCTCTCCTCGTCTTTCTGATTCTTCTTCCTCCCATGAGTCATCTTGCTGCCCTACACTGAGTTACTTCTACCTTCATGTTACAGGTAAATGCATACTTCATGTATATATTACTATATATAACTAGATTAGCAAGTTGGATGTATTAGTATCTCTGTGGTATGTTAATTATCAGTGCCTTTGAGGATGGAAGCTCCCCAGCTCCAGGTTAGAATCCTTCCTTCCAACCTTTCTTGTCACCCACTCTTCTCCTGGGGTCCTCCTTCTGCCATGACCCTTCTAATCCCATTTTTAAGTAATCCCTTTATTCTCCAGAGGCCTTTATGGGCCACTATCCTTTCCAGCACTCCTATGACTTGTAGGTGCTCTGACAGGTCCATGTTGTCTGTGTATACACCCCATGTTGACACATGCATCTACTCTCCAAGGATCCCTATTGTCCAGAGCAGTTTAGGCTCTTTGGTTCCCTCCAGGAGCATAACCTCCCTTAGCAGGGCTCCATCTGACAGCGGCTTTGATCTGTTGTTTATCCCCCAAGTTGGAATCCAAATAAACTTGGCAGAATTCCAGACTGCATTCTAGACAAAACACCTAAAGACATTCTTGATTGTGCAGCATTTGAAAATGTCCCCCCCCCCCAAACATGATGTTCTAGGCATACTGTCATCCAGTTACCAGTCATATACAGCGACAACCCCTGCTCCATGCTTCAGGGCCTCCTCTGGCCTCCAACCCTCCTAGTGCTGAATGGCAGCCTACTAGTGCTGGTTTATGCTGTTCTGTAATTGAGTTGTTTGGTAGGACAAGAGTGGGAGCAGAAATGCCGCGATCCCATTCATTGGCCAAGGGACAAATGAGAACTTTCTCAGGACAGCCATAGGCAAAGACACTCCTCCCTTTTATTAAACAATTTATTCCAACGAGATTGGCATAGCAGGAGCTGTTTATGTTTATCATGCACATCTGGGTGAGTTTGGGGACAAGTTACACCCAGCAACTCCTTCACCTCAACTTCCTACCTTCTCCATCATTATTATTACCATTATGGTTGCTTGCTTCATTATGAACATTCAACATAAGAGTTACTGCCAGACCAGTGAGATTGGTTCAGTGGGTAAGACAACTTGCCACAGCCCTCTGGTGACCTAAATTAGATGCCCAGAATCTACATTTTAAAAATCAGGAATGGTGGCTGGCAGTGGGGGAGCACTGGGGAGGCAGAGGCAGGTGATCTTGGAGCCTGAGGTCAGTCTGGTCTACAAAATGATAGTTCCCAGACAGCCAAGGCCACACAGAGAAACCCTGTCTCAAAAAACCAAATGGAAAAAAAGGCCAGGTGTCACAGCTTGCATCTGTAGTCCAAGCCCTGGGTTCCTACAAGAGATGGGAGGCAGAGACAGGAAAATCACTTGGGCAGTGGTAGTCATAACAGAGAGATTCTGCCTCATAAAAAAGGTAAGAGAGAACAGACTGCAGAGAAGTTGTTCTCTGACCTGCATCTGGCCACTGTGGAATGAGGGCATCCCCAGCTCCATATGTAGAATAAATTTTTAAATGACTCTCTTTGTGATTTTTAAGCACACAATGTTGTATTGTATGCTGCAGACACTATGTTCTATAAGTAGGATTTGCAAAGAGACCTCTTAATGAGTCAAACTGGTTCCAAAATCAGTGTAAAACTTGCAGGAGGCCATTAGCATACCTAAGGGATGGCTGTCAACTTGAAGGGGGCTGTTAATGGCAACTGTGAGGGTAACTCTTAGCTGCTCTGAGCTCTTCCTGTGTATTATCACAACTCAATTAAACATGGGCAAGAAACCCAAGCACAGAGAGACTCCATAGCTGCCCATAAAAACCCACACAAGCACAGAGACTCAATAGATACCCAAGAACACGCAGCTACTGAAAAAAGTAGCCCTAGATTGGAAGCAGGTGCATTCTTAGGCTTCTCCTAGGGCATATCTTGACTCTCTGGAAGTCACAGGAGACAGTACCAGCATCAGCCCTTGGGTGATACTAGATAGAGACTTGGGAAAGGTGTTTTCCTCTATCCGACCTACCCTCCTGGAAGGCCATCCCTTCCGCTGAGTTATTTCCTAAAGCTATCTCAAGAGAGGAACAATTTTTTTTAAAGCACATTCACACAATGTAGCCCAGGCTAGCCTCTACCTTGTGGTCCTCCTGTTTTCACTTCCTGAGGATGAAGGTCTGTACCACTTTGCTGGGTTAGAGGAGTAATTCTTAATATCGTCCTTCTTCCTGGAGTGGCCCTTTTGAGTCCACTGTAATCTGGTCCTTCATAGAGTGCCGCCTACAGGATTTGGATTTTCCACATGTAAACTGGGGTTTAACTCAGACTCTTTAGGTGTGTTCAACATGAGTCTGATAGTGCTGTTGTACACACTCCCCATATGCCACAGGTCAGATGCAGGACCAGGAAGAAGAGGCCCCAGGTATCAAGTACCACCCTGAAGACATCTGAGTGATGATTTATTTCTCTTGCAATCTGCAGACATCTTGGCATCACATCCTTTGCCTTTGAAGTTCCCACTGTCTTATCTTTACCTCCACAATGTCTGCTTCCTTCTGGAAAGCACTAGGTTCTAGATATCTCCATTTTCCTCAGTGTCTGCCATTGCCCTGCCTAGCTTCCTGGAAGATATCAGCATTCGTGGACTGGTGTCCATCTGCCCCCAGTCTGCACATGGGATCTGAGAGCTCTCCCAGTCTAGAACAGTAGGTGAAGTCTCACTGCAGATTACATTTCCCGTCAGTTCATCTGTTCCCATGGTGACCCTTGACTGATAGTTCTCAGAAACATGTGTGTGAATATACCACACTCCTCTCCCTTAGATGGGACCACCCTTCAACGCTATGTCATATCACTCCACTTCAGGAATGAGGACCATTGCCCATACTAGTGTCTGCCTTATGGCACATCCCACTGGCTCCCTTCCTTCTGCTGTCTAGATCCCATCTCCTCAGCATCACTCACATGCATTCTATGCTATCTCTAAGTCTCTGTCATTATCTCCAAGTCTGCTGGGATCAGAACCCAAAATTGGGATGGGAAGAAGGCAAACAGCAATTACATACAGAGATGTCTGGCTAGGAGCCTCTTAGGTAAGAACTTTAACGCTCACCACAGTTATGATGTGTAGGAAGCTCTTGTACAAGAGAAACCTGAACTGCACGCAATGTGTATGTTGCCCATGGCCTTATAGCTGCTCAGGAGGCAAGCTGAGTGCCACACACAGCCCCGATCTTTCAGCCTTGAGCCACCCTGTTTTACCTTCCCACAGTGGTCTCTCCTAGGATTTTTGCTTTGCTCAAGAGTGGGTGTGTGGAGTAAATCTGCAGATATCTCTCAGATACTCTCGGTGACTTGCTGGCCCATTCCCTGTTCTGCAGATAGATCAGCAAGGATAAACCGTGTACCAACACAAGCAAGTGTTTGCAAAACACCTTTTCCTCCTCTGCTGTGCCACGCTCCCAGAGAGCTGGATGATGCCAAGAGGGAGTGGGCATGACTCATTCACAGCCTGCCAGGCAGGCTGCGTGGTGAGACTTCACATGTTGGGGGCAGTGCTGCACAGAGAGCATGAGGGATGAGCCCTGCAGAGGTGATGAACTGAGTCCACAAGCAGGTGCCTGTCTCTACCCTCCCCACCAATATTTCTGTGCCACTGTGTAGACAACTGTAACCCCACAGAGAAACAACTCACAGAGGTCTACTTCTTCTCAGATTTGACAAATAATCAAAGATTGTTATTTTGTGTTATGTATCATGTGTGTAGGTATGAATGTGTATGTGTTCATGTGTGTAGGTATGAATATGTGTTTGTGTGTGTAGGTGTGAATGCATGTGTGTGTGTGTGTGTGTGTGTGTGTGTGTGTGTGTGTGTGTGTGTAGAGGTCATCATTTCTTCACTTTTTTTTTTATTTTAACAAGCCATGGCCTGAATTGTACAATCCTAGCCCATCTAGGCTAGCTCATAATTCTATTACCCATATATGAGCCCATATATACAAACATCCCTTTGGATTGCTATTCTCCACACTACTCCAGTGTTCCAGGCCATGTGGAATGATCTTCTTTAATATACCCCATGGTGTGTGTTCTCCTTCTTCCTGCTCTTGGCTTCTCTTCCCAAGATGCTCTCTGTCTCAGAAGCCCTCGTACCTTAGTCCCACCTATTTCTGTCTTTGCCCAGTCTCAGACCTCAGCATTTATTTAACCAATCAGAGACAATGTAAGTAACAGACAGCAAGCAAGACCAATTAATTAACATTTAGAATGCTTAACATTACCCCATCAATTTTCTCCTTTTGTCTAATAAAAAGGCTAAATTTTTTTAACTCATGTAGTAAAAGTTACATACATAATGTTTAGCCTATTTGTGTCAGTCAATCTTGAAGAAGGAAAAAAAATCATCTATCTATCATGGTGTGTCTAAAGTTCTGAACCTAAATAATTTCTATGATATCCTATACTTATAAACCTAAAGATTTTATTTAGACTTGAAAATGTCCTTTTAAATCCTAAAAAACTCAAGTTCAATTGAAATTTTATAACTATTATGCCTTCAATCCATCAAAGACATAAGAAGGGATAAAGTTAATATTTGAGTGAATAAGAAGCATAGGAGAGCAGCTTCCAGAATGGAAAAAAATTGACAGTTTGTTGCCTAGACAGTCCCACATATCTCTTGATACTGTTGGAGCATCATCTTCAGCCTTCTGGCCAGGCATATCTCACAGACTAAATTGTGCAGCAGGAAATAAGGATTTTCCCACTCTGTCTCTGAAGAATCAGGACATCAACTTACCTGAATTTAATTTCTGGTCCATCTTTGGACTGTATATAGTTTGTTGACAGAGCAGGGGTGTTTTTGCCCAGTAGGAATTATCTCCTGATGGAGATTTTTGATGCTCATTGTCTTCTTCCAAGTCAAATGGGATCTGACAGAAGCTGACTGTCTTATGTCAAACAATTCTTAAAATAATAAAAACATCTTTAAATGCCATTTTATGTATGCCTCTGAGGATTTTGAAGACATCTATCTATCTATCTATCTATCTATCTATCTATCTATCTATCTTTGAACAAACTGTATATTTTTAACCATTTATCATCTGTTTAACCTCATAAGCCTATTTTGTGAGAAATTAAGATGAGTATTTGACATGACTAGCAATTTGAATGTCCTGAGCAGTTTGTAGTCCAAAGTTTAACTTTGGATGGGAAAATTCAAGGCTTTATTGAAGTCCTGGCTGGAACAGTCTGTGAGGCTGGACCATCTGAGCTTGTCTTGTCTTCTTTGGTGTTTGGTCCCTTTGTTCTGAAAATATATAATTTCTCACAAGTAACATCTCTCTCTCTCTCTCTCTCTCTCTCTCTCTCTCTCTCTCTCTCTCTTTGAGGCAGGATTTCTCTGTGTATCCTTGTTCTGGATTCAGTTGTAGACCAGGCTGTCCTTGATAGAGGTCAGGGATCCATCTGTCTTTGTTTCCCAAGTGCTGGGATTAAAGGCATGCACCACCATGCCCAGCAATTAGCATATCTCCCTTAGGGGCAAAAATGTCTCTTGAAACCAGTTCTTCTGTGGGAACCCCACATCTAAGGAGACTGGCTTGTGACCCCTTTCTCTTTACATCTTTAAAAATCGCTCATATTTTAGCATTGCCAAATAACAAAAATATCCTTTCTACATCCTGCTGGTATAGGGAAATCAAAGACATCTAAACAAAAATCAAGCAAAGAAACAAGAACATTCCAAAAGCCTTGGTCTAACCATGTCATCCCATGTTGTGACTAAAGCTCTGTTCATTATTCCTTAGAATCTAGTTTTGACTGCATTGTATGGCGGGGGGGGGGGGGGGTATACCAGAAATCAATGAGAAACATCTAGTAGCCAGGGAGCTCTGAGTTCCAACTGTCATCAATTTTGTCTTATCTCTGGGGATGGGATGCCCTCCTTCCCCCTGGTCATTGTTGGTAACTTAGAATTCCATATGTAAATTCTTTCCTTTGTTAAGACTATACCATAGTTTTTGTTATCCATTCCTCGGTTGAGGGACATCTGGGTTGTTTCCAGTTTCTAGCTATTACAAATAAGGCTGCTATGAACATAGATGAGGAAACTTTCTTGTGGTTTGGTGAGGAGTCATTTGGATGTATACCCAGAAGTGGTATGGCTGGGTCTTGAGGTAGAGCTATGGGATGATCTTCTTTGATCTACCCCATGGCGTGTGCCCTCCTTCTTCCTGCTCTTAGCTTCTCTCCTTCACCTTATTTTTTGAGACAGGGTCTCTCACAGAAGCCAAAGCTATCTCACTGCCAGCAAGCTCTGGGGATCCTCTTGTCTCTGCCTCCCTAGGGCTGGGTTTATGAACAGATGCTATTGTGGCCCGCTTTTTTTTTGTGGGTGCTGGCAGTCTGAACTCACTCTTGCCCAATAAGCATTTTAGCAGCTGAGCTAAAACCCTCCTAGGTCAATATTACTTTGATCCCAGAGGGAAGTTATAGTTGTCTTGTTTTGCAAACATTGGGTGACAGGGGTAGGGAGGTAGTCAGACTACCAGGCATACCTAGAATATAAACTTAATATCTTTTTTTTGTTTGTTTTTTGTTTTCTGTTTTTGTTAGGAATAGAACCCAGGGCCTCACACATGCTAAGAAATCACTCTGACACTGTACTGTCTCCAGCTTGGTAACATGTTCTTATTCTCAAAGCCTCTAGGAGCTGGTCGGAGTATAGCAGCCCATCACTCAGCCTCACAGAAACTTCTCTGCACCTCTTGTGATGCCTCTCATCCTTGTCTAGATCCCTCTCACTTCCTTCAGCACCCCTCACATCGTCTCTGGACCCTTGTCTGTGGGGCTGTTTGTTTCAGACCCTGGTTGGGAAAACCAAGGCCAGCATCCCATGTCCTTAGGACAATGTGTCAGCTCTGTTAATTTTCTTGGTGACAATTGAGTAGATGTCTTCCACAAATGACAAAGTAAGTGCTTGGCTTCTAGGAGATA
Organism: Lophiomys imhausi; assembly: GCA_907164525.1. Taxonomy (NCBI): domain Eukaryota; kingdom Metazoa; phylum Chordata; class Mammalia; order Rodentia; family Muridae; genus Lophiomys; species Lophiomys imhausi. The sequence goes on from CAJQZJ010032244.1 coordinate 4,400,321, forward strand.
ATGTTGACCCTTCCTTAGCCCCTCCTCCTCCACATGAGGAAATGTCCTGTCTATGCTGAGGACTCGTCCCTGGCTATTGATTAAAGCCTAGGAACATGCTTAGTTTGCACCTGCTGTCAGCTGTACTGGTGATGCCTCCGTGGCCTCCTATAAATTCTCCTTAACCGGCTGGGCTCATATTTGTGTGGTTTAGTATTAAAATAGATGCTTCCTACTTAGACAGATCTCTGTCAGATGGATCAACCTGAGAACTCCTGTGACATTTTCACAGTTGGTGTCTCTCCCCACATGAGCCCCATGCTCTCCAGCCCTTCTCAATGATAACTCACTGATGAGCTCCTTAAGCAGGCAACAACCACATAACTAGTAATTAGTGTCCCGTCAGCTGGTAGTAAAGGCTTGGTTCCCAGCTGCTGACATCAGCGAGTCCGTCATCCACTTAAAGGGCCACCACCTTAGCATTGTGAGGCGTTCATCTGAAATACCCAATTATGAAGAAAATTCTTTTTAAAGATAATAAAATCATGTTGGGGGTGAAAGATTATAGAACATATTAAAATGGGAATTACCAGTCAAATTTCTGTATAAAAACAAGTCCATAAAAGCTTGTTTGCCTAGACAGCTTTCGGAGCTCAGGCACAGAGCTCCATCATAAATCTACAAGCAAGCCCTTACTTTCTGATTAGAGGACAGACTTGTTTGGTCATAGGGAACATCTGTCTCAAAGACAGAAGTGAGGAAAAAAGGGTGGCACTTTGAGCCTGGCTTTCTTTATTCATGGATCTCTCATGAAAGAGTTGAGCATTATTTTTTTTCCATAAGTTCTGGTTAAAAATGAAGCAAAATATGTCTGGAGAGATTGCTTAGTTCAAAGCACCTTCCTTATGATCACCAGAACCCAAGTTCAATTCCCCTGAAACTATGAAGAGAGAAAGAAAGAAGAAAAGAAAAGAAAACAAACTGGACACACACTGGTGTGTGCTTGAAATCCCAGCACAGGGAAAAGGAGATAGGTGGGTTCCTTGTGGTTGCTGGCTGGTCAAAGTAGTCTAGTTGACAAGCTCAAGGCCAGTGAGATAAAATAAAATAAAATGATGGATCGTACCTGAGTAATAAAACCTAAGGTTGTCCTCTGGCCTCCACATGCAGGCACACTCATGTATATGCACACACCCCAAACATATGCTTACACCCACACGCACGTGAGCTTACACACACACAAGCCAACACACACACACACACACACACACACACACACACACACACACACATCCAATGAGGCACAGTAGCTGTGTGATACATAGTCTGAAGCGACGTACACCCACAAATCTCATGTTTGCTTCAAAATTGAAAAACTGAAAATTGAGGCTAACTTGATACTTTTTGAACCATAGGTATGTGGGTTTTCAAAGGTGCTACTAATTAATATGGTAATTCAGGATAGGGAAAACAGAACCATTTCCAAGAAGCCAACTATGAAGAAAGCCATCTACTTAATTTTAAAAGTTGTGTGTTCCTGAATAGGCCTAAAGACAATAGTTGTCTTTAAGAAGTGTATCTCCTCTCTCACTTAACTTCTGTTCCCTCAAGATGCTACCAGAATCATGTCTATTTTTAGGTTTTGTTCTGGGGTTCTGCCCTGAATTGAAGATTGCTACACTTACAGTGTCTCCTGTCTGGGACTGAGTTAGCAACAACCAACTCACACTTGTAAGGAAACTGATCAACCTCCAGGGGACTCAGCTGCCATCCTACACAACAGCTAATACTTAATAAAGGCATCCTAAGCAGGTAACATTTTTCTTCCTGCACAATTTTGAGACAGTGTTTGTTCACCAAGTAGAAACAGCAAATATGTGTGTTGGAAATTTGGAAAACAAATAATGTCAGAAAGCATTTTATGCATCGTTTAAAATTATGTTTAAACAGTTCTCTGGTTGTAAATTAAAGAAAGGAAAAATTATGTGGCTAAGCTTTCATAAATGTCAGATACCAAATCATAGAAATTAATAAATACAAATCAAGGACAATTTATCTTTTTTTAATAAATAAAACAGTAATTCATGGAGTGCAAATGAGAGCCACAGACACACATTATTAAAGGGAAGGGTGATACTACATTCCAGGAATATTTGTAGCACGTTAGAGATGTTGCCTCAAATGGACAGGAATAAATTACAAATAGCATGTATATTTTATGACATATTGATGATAGTTTTTCTTCCTTTTTTAATCCATTCCTCTTCTCTTCGAGTTTAACCCTTCCCTTGGGGGAATGGGCTGCTACCACTTTATGTCACAAACCAGTTCTAGAGGCGTGAAGGCTGATAAGCTGAGGATCATAAGAAGATTTATATACTTGAGCAAGATTGGGGGATAAAGCATTGGTCCTTCTTGTACTTTTCCTGTTTGCTGACCTGTGCAGCCATCGAATCCTGCTTACATTTTTGAGGAGACTGGACAAAGGGAGCAATTTATAGTGGTGGCTTGTTATTATCTGGACCAGCTTGTAATACCGAGATCTCTATGTACTGTGCCATCTGGGGCCAAGTAGACTGGAGAAGGGATAGGAAAGAGGAAGACAGAAATGTGTTTCTCTTTATTTTATATAAAGATCTATGGTGATTGAGTAAGGATGGCCCCCAAGGGCTCATGTATTTGAATACTAAGTAACCAGGGAACGGGAGCTTTTAAAAAGATTAGAAGGATTAAGAGGTGTGTTCTTGTTGGAGGAGGTGTGACTTTGGGGGTGGGCTCTGAGGTTTCAGAAGCCCACGCCGGCCCATGTGTCTGCTGCTTGTGGATCTGGACAAAGCACTCTCAGTTACTTCTCCAGCACCATGCCAGCCTGCCTGTTGCCATGCCCCCGCCATGATGACACTGGACTAACCCTCTGAAACTGTGAGCCAGCCCCAATTAAATGCCACATCCATGTAGTTTTTAATGTTTCAGTATTGCGGTAACAGCAACAATTTGCTCTGCTTTCCTTTCAACACACTCTTGTTCAGAGCATACTCTGTGACAGGCACTCTCTGAAAAGCCAGGTGGCTTAGCACTTGTCACCAAGCTTATGTCCCATCTCTGGAATCCACATGCTGGAAGGGGAGAACAGACTCCCGCCCGTTGTCCTCTGACATCCACCAGTGCCCTGTGGCATGTGTGTGACCATAAAGTACATAAAATGCACACAAACACACACACAATAACTGGTAGAAGTAGAGGGGGTGAGTGGTAGTGAAAACTACAAAACTCATTATGCTTATAAGATATGAAAAGAAACAAAGTAAAAATAGATACGCAATGTATACATGTGCACATGCACACTTGCAGGATGTAAAGAAACAACCAGTGACAGGAACTCTTGCTTTAATGGAATGTGCAGAGGGATGTCTGAGAAAGGAGCATGCGAGAGAGTTGAGCAAGTGGGGTTGGCTGTTTGCCACAGGCCTGCAGGGCTGGGGCGCTGACTTAGGAAGTGTATGGTTGTGACATTGTAGCACCTATGGAAGCAAAGGGAAGGACAGGAGGGGATGCAGGGAGAAATGGGCCTGAAATATAGGCTCAGAATGCAGAGGGAAGTGTGGTAAGGAGAGGAGGAGAGGAAATTGTGGGAGGAAGGAGGGGAGGAATGTGTGGGAGGAAGGAGGGAAGAGGAGGGAAGTGTGAGAAGGAAGGGGGAGGGAAGTGTGGGAGGAAGGAGAGGAGGGGAGGGAAGTGTGGGAGGAAGGAGGGGAAGGGGAAAGTGTGTCAGGAAGGAGGGGAAGGGAGAAGTGTGTCAGGAAGGAGGGGAGGGGAGGGAAGTGTGTCAGGAAGG
>CAJQZJ010032244.1:4414524-4455028 GCA_907164525.1 Lophiomys imhausi
GTGTGTGTGTGTGTGTGTGTGTGTGTGTGTGTGTGTGTGTGTGTGTGTATACCCATGTCACAGCAGACCTGGAGAGGTCAGGACGTTTTGTAGAGGTTGGTTATCTCCCTCCACCACGTGGGTCCTGGGATGAAATTCGCTTCATCAGGTTGGCTGCAAGCACCTTTACCTGCTGAGCCATCTTGCCCACTCCTTATTTCACATTTTTATTACAATTCTTGATTTTTGAAAATATCTTTCTATAGTATTTTATTCTCTTTTAACAATTCTTCCCTTTTTCATAATCACCCTTCTGCTTTTCTAGCTTCCTGCTGAATTGTAAATGTTCTGATACATGTTTAATTTCCCTCTTCCGATTTGGAAGCTATACATTGCACATCTATCCTTATTGCATTACACTTATATTTTAAACAGATGCAACTGTAACTTTTAAATTTGCACTTAAATTATCTATCAATTATTTATTATATATTCGGACAGGGGCTTGCTATGTAGCACAGGCTGACTTTGAACCCAGCATCCTCCTGCTTCAACCTTCCAAAGGCTTTGACTACCGGTGTGTGTCAGCATGCCAGGCTATGCATTTCCATAAAAACTTTAAAGTTATCCCTTACATCCATCTCCATAAACACGCCAAGAGGCATGATTGAACCACTTATAGGACAAACCATGATTTTTCTGTTCTGGAGTTCAGTTATGACAGTCTCTGGTTAACTAAATGGTATCTACGGACTTTAATCAGCATATTTCCTACTGTCGGTCATTTCTCTCCTGCAGCATCTCCCAGCCTAGAAAGTGGGCTGAACACTGTGCCTGCCTCGTATTGTTGCCTTGGCCGCTAAGTAGAGTTTTTACTCTCTAGTTACTACTTTAGAGGGTCTGTGGGGGCAATGCTTCGGGTCTTCCGTTTGTCTCTCTTCTCAGTGAGACTTGCAGTTCTTTTTTTTTTTTGTTTGTTTGTTTGTTTGTTTTTTTTGTTTTGTTTTTTCGGTTTTTCGAGACAGGGTTTCTCTGTGTATCCCTGGCTGTCCTGGACTCCCTTTGTAGACCAGGCTGGCCTCGAACTCACAGAGATCTGCCTGCCTCTGCCTCCCGAGTGCTGGGATTAAGAGACAATGCAGCTAGGTTGGAGATTATTCTGCGACAGCAGTCTGGATAACTATTCTACCCGCTGATGCTGATGTTAGATGGATTATTGCTGTCAGTTGTAGGCAACCTGCCTTTTCTCTCTGGGAACTTTGGTGATTCCATTTGTTGTCGATGCCTTTCCAGTTTCCCAACAATGTGGACCTATTTCTACTATTTGGGATTTGATGTGAACTTTTAATTTGGGGTCCTATGTCTTCAATTCTTGAAAATTCTTGCCCGTTTTCTCCTTAAATGTTCCCTCATATTTACTTTCATCATGTTCCCCTTGAAATCTTCTGTAGATTTACTTTGGAGTTTCTTAATCTATTGTTCATGATTCAAACTTCTTTCCCGTAGTTGTTGTCTGTCCATGTTTCTTCTGTGTGGACTCCTCAGCACTAATTTCTACCTCTGACTTTGGCTGATATTTTCTTCCAAATAATGTAATTTTTGTTTCCAAAAAAAATTTTAACCAGTTCTTTTTTAATATGGACTTTATGTGAAAATTTTGCATTCGTTGCTGTTAATTTCTGTAAATAACTGCTCAATCATGCAAAATGCACATTCATATGAAGGAGTAGGAGAAGTTCAAACCTTTACATTTTTTGAGAGAGTAATACTTGGTTTGTTTGTTTGCTTGCTTTTTACGTTTATCTATTGTGTGTGTATCTGTATGTAAGTATGAGCCTGCTACCCTGGCAACCATGTGGAAGCCACAAGAGTAATTTTTTGGGGGTTCATTTATCTGCTCCCATCATGTGGGTCCCAAGGAGCAACCTTGCTTCACTAGACTTGGCAACAAGTGTCTTTACCCACTGGGCCGAGTCCCTGGCTCTACAACAGTTATCACTGGATTTAACTTAGTCATGTAAAAATCGCTCCACCCAGTAATAAGGATCGTTAACAGATGTGTCTTTGGTAGAGTTTTCGGGGCCCACCAGTTTCTGGGTCATCAACTTGAAGCAGCCTCACTGCAGGCACACGCTAGGAAAACCACGACGAAAGGGCACTGGCAGGCCGTCTGTCCTTCTGGCTCCCTTGCGTGGGTCTTACCAGGAGGCACGCGGGAGCACTGTACACTGGAATACGAGTCTGAAAAACTGTGTTCAGCAGCGACCGGCAGAGAGCACCTCAGACGCCATGTAAAGGGCCCCAACAAAGGGCCAGAAAGAAGGTCCAGGAAGAATTTCTTCTCAGAGAGAAGCCTCTTGCCAGGCGGCTCGTTTCCACGCTGCGGAACACAGCCACTTGGCTTCCCGTGGCTCTCAAGGGCGCGTTGGTTTTTAACTAGAACACTTCATCAGTTCTGCTCCACCAGGAGCTCAGGCTCAGTGTGTGCTTTCTCTCAAAGGATTCTAAAGTCCTCAAAAAGCTCCATGCCACATGACCACTGAAGACTGGGGCCACCTCTGAAGCACTGGAGGACTGAATCTCAAGGCGGATGTTGATTTCAACTCCATGCACACCGTAAGGCAGGCTAGAGGCAGTAAAATGAGGGGCAAGGAGGGCCACAGGATTGACTTCTTATAAGCCACACGTTAACATCTCCATTCTTGTCAGGTGTTATGTTACTCGTTATTTTTCTAATCTCTATGGCAAAGTACTCCACAAAAGCGACTGTTATTCTGCATCGCGGCTTGGAGGTGTACAGCTAGTCATTACAGGGAAGTACCCTTCAGGAGCATGAGGTGGCTGATCACATGGCCTCTGCAGTCGGGAGGCAGAGACAGACAGGTGAATGCTGCCGCAGCTCACTCTTTATTCTGTCTGGGACCACGCACATTCAAGGTGGATCCTCCTCCCTCCACAGATAAACCTCTCAGGAAGCATCTTCATACACAAACCCAGATGTGTGTTCCCTTGGTGACTGTGAAGTCAGTCCAGTTGGCAAAGGAGATTAGCATCCTGGTTCCCAATACTGTTCAAACATCTTCTTAGGAAGAAGCTCACGCTGTTGTGTATTCTTCACACAGACATAGATGTAGATAGTTAAGTGGGAAAGTTCCACCAGCGAAGCCCAGATCAAATACTGGCGTTGGGCTGTACCAGGACTGCGGCCTCCTAGCTCCTGTTGTACTGTTACCACAAAAAAAACACACGTTTGGTTTTCAGGTGGAACCCCCAGAGATGGCCCTACACCGTGTAATGAGTCTGTCGATAGTGCAAAATTTTTTACTCCTGACATGTTATAAACGAATTCAGCAACCTCGTGGACCATTATGAGTACTTAAGAACGTGGTTCGAAGGGCCTGAAAGACGCAGGAAAACAGCCAAAGGAGCTCGCTGTGAGTGGGCAGCCTTCCCGGAGAGCCCACAGGGAAAGCGAAGCAACAGATCAGCCAACTGGGGTTCTTTTAATAGTTCTATTATGGTGTCTAACTGCAAGTGGAAAGGTCCTATGACTTCATCAGAGGACTAAGCACTCAGGATGGAACTGTTGACTGAACTTGCTGTCTCTCAAAACACGAAAATGTGAGCAAGCCCCTGATAGCTTTGTGACATCCCCCTTACAAAGCTGATCTCACCTGCAAAACCATAGTCAAAAAAAATTACAAATATTTTTTTTTATAAGTTCAACTTTACTGACCACAAATGCTTCCTTTGTGAGGAGGCTTTGCTAGTGACTTGGCCAAAATGTTGCAGTTGAAGATTCCAGAGCTGGGATTTGAACCCAGGTCTCTGTGACTGTGGCATCTAGCTCCACATCGCTGCAGCACAGGAGCTCCAGGTCCTGAGAGGTAAGAACGGAAGCCAATGAGAGAACACGCAGGCATGTTCAATGGCACGTCTACGTGGATGCTTAGAGAATAGCGTTTTGATAGAAAAGTGGTTGAATTCACAAGGATGAAGAGAATTGCCTTCCTCTCCAAATGGGCTTGCTCCTCTCCAAGCACATCTGCAGGGTATGGGTGAGCACATGAGCATCCCCAGCTCGTTGCCATGTACTCCGTGGTCCTGCTTAAACTGCTTTAGTGGCATCGCAATGTGAGCTGGGAAGAGAGCTGGACCTTTACGTGCTTTCTTTGCTCTCTGCATCCAGACGTAAGTGGGTGGCTTTCTCCATGCTGGGAGCTGTTTTTAATCCCTGAAAAAAATGAATAAATTTAGGGATTAAATCTTGTTCATTTCTTAAAGTTCTTCAATGTTCCTTTTGTTCTTTTACTTTTGGCATATATGTACACATGCGTGTATCTGTATGTGGAGGTCCAAGGTTGACATTTAGGTTTTCCTCAATGTTCTCCACCATGTATATATGTATATATATAAACTTTTTTTTTGTTTGTTTTTCGAGATGGGATTTCTCTGTGTAGGACTGTCTGTCTGGGAACTCACTCTGTAGACCAGACTGGCCTCAAACTCAGAGATCACCCTGTCTCTGCCTCCCAAGTGCTGGGATTAAAGGCGTGCACCACTGTGCCTGGCTCAAACAGATTTGAACCTTGGAACTTTTGGTTTAAAGGTCAGATGCCTTACTCACTGATCCACATGGGCTTTCTTCCACCTTATATATTGAGGCACGGTCTTTCACTGAAGCCTGAGTTTCCATTGTGGCTAATCTGGACAGTAACATGCTGGGGTTATGGACAACTTTTAAAAAATATGTTTATTTATTAATTCCAGTTATATCTTGATCACAGTCCCTTCCCTCCTCCCCTCCAAGTCTCCCCCTCCCACCATTTATCCCCTCTCCCACCTATCCTATTCCTTTGGTGTGGGGAGCCCACACATATCAGCCCCTTTCAGTTTATCAGTCACATGAGGGCTAAGAGCTTCCTCTTGTTCTGGGGACCGACTTGGCAGCTCCACTACAGTAAAGTATCCCATGCACAGGTAACAAAGTCCATGACGGAGACCGCCGCACCCCTACTTGTTAAGGGATCTGTATGAGGACCAAGTTGCCTGTCCTCTATGTTTGCATAGGTGGGTCTAGGTCAAGGCTAAGCTTTCTTTTTTCCTATTTTGGTTAGTGTTTCAGTCTCTGTAAGCCCCTAGGGTCCTATGTTGGTTGCTTCTGTAGATCTTCATGTGTTGTTCTTGACCCCTCCGGGTCTCTCTATACTTCCTCCACCTCATGTTTGTCTGTCTCAGCATCTGTTTTGATCTGCTGCTGGGTGGAGTTTCTCATAGGATAATTATGCTAGGTTCCTGTTCCTTTGGGTCTGTGGGTTATAGCATAGGTATCCTGTACTATATGGCTAACATCCAGTTATAAGTGAATCGATGCCATGTGCATCTTTCTGAGTCTGGGTTAGCTCACTCAGGACGAGCTTTTCTAGTTCCATCCATTTGGTTACAAATTACATGTTTCTGATAACTTTGTAGTATTCCATTGTGTAAATGTACCGCAGGTTTTTTGTTTTTTAAATCCATTCTTTGGTTGAAGGACATCTGGGTTGTTTCCAGTTTCTAGTTATTGCAAATAAAGCTGAAATGAACATTGTTGAGTCCATGGGATTATGGACAACTTTTGTATGAGTATTGGGGATCTAAACTCTGGTCCTCTTTTCCCGAAAAGCCATCTCCCCAGAACCTCCCCTCTTAGCTGTTTCTTAAAGACTTTACAGGAATACTTCCTAATTGAAGATCCAGCAGGTACGTGCAGCTATGGAATCAGCCTGGGCTGGCAGGCAGCTTCCTGTCCTTGCCTCAGTTTCCTCATTCAGAGGATGCCTCATACCTTCTAGATAGTTGTTTGAACCAAATGAGTGAATTTGTGTAATATATATAGCACAGTGCCCGATAAGTAGTACATGATCAATAAATGAGCTAATATTCCACCCAAAATGTTTAATGTCCTTCAGTGTAAGAAAAGAAACTCAATCCAGACATGATCCAGGAGTTGTTATTGAGTACCCCATTCCATACCTGCCTCTGTTTCCTGTGCAGGGGCCAGAGAAACTAGGTAACTGTCAAGTTTCATGGCCTCCCCTTCCAGAAGTGGGCTCAGAAGGTGTGTTGATTGGCTTTTGCCAACCTGACACAAACTTAGGCATATCTGGGTAGAGGGAACTTTATTGAGAAATTATGTCCTTCAGATTGGCCTGTGGGCTAGCCTCTGGAAGTATTTTCTTGATTAATGATTAATGTGGGGAGGACTTGGGTCACTATGGGTGGGGCTAGCCCTGAGCAGCTGATCCTGGGTTATATAAGAAAGCAGGCCAAGCAAACCATGGAAAGCAAGGCAGTAAGCAGCATTCCTTCATTGGCTCTGCTTCAGTTCCTGCCTTGAGTTCCCACCCTGTCTTCCTTTCATGATGGACTCTAAGGTGAAACAAACTCTTTCCTCCCCAAGTTGCTTTTTGTCATGGTGTTTATTCCAGTAGTAGAAACCTAACTAGGACAGAAGATAAATGAGATGAGATGTGTTTATAATTGGTAATAAAATGTGAGTCCACGAATGGTAAATAAATGTTCAGAGAGGGTAGCAGGCTGAGGCGAGTGAGGTATGTATGGACCCTGCAGACATTTGGGACTATGGTGTTTCCAGGTCTATCAGGGGGAAAGGCCAGGGGCTGGGAAGCAAAGTAGAGGAAGAATGGTAAGAAATGAATGAGGGAGGTGGAATAACACCCCCCCTTGAAATGAGATAGGAACCATTTATAGGTTCTGAGCAGAGGATAGCCATGATCACACACCTTTGAGAGGCTTGCTGAGGCTGATGTGCGACAGTTGATTGTAAAGGGACTGAGAGAGAAAGCTGTTGCATTGGGAGGCAATTTCAGCAGCCCAGGAGAAGGATGAAGTACCTTTAGTCTACTTTTCAGCAAGATACAGAGTAAATAGTGGTCAGGCTCTCCCTCTCCCTTCCCATCTCCCCTCTGTGTGTGTGTGTGTGTGTGTGTGTGTGTGTGTGTGTGTGTGTGTACATGTGAACACATGTATGTGCTTAGCTAAGTGGTTAATGAGGCTGTAAGTCCCCAAATCCTCAGAATGGATTGATAAAGTGGAACTCACTTTGTTTTACTTTAGATGCCTGTTTGTGTTCTAATGAGAGAAAGAAAGAAAGGGTGTGGGTTTCGATGGGTAGGGAGGTGGAGGGTCCAGGAGGAGTTGGGGGAGGGGAAACTGTGATCAGATATTTTGTATGAAAAAAATTCTATTTTCAAAAAATAAAAAATAAAAAGAACGCAGAAAGCCAACAGGTCATTTGTCTGGAGGCTGAGACCCAAAGTAATGGTATTCTGTTCAGTTCTGTGGTCCTTGATATTGACTGGCAACTTGACAGTGACAGACCCGGGGGAGGGAAGTTCCTCACCCGACACTCAGGATATCACGGCCGCCCCAAAACTTGCAAGAGACCATCCTGATGCAATCGCAAGAGGTTTATTTTGGGGGGGAAGGGGGGGGAAAGGGAGGGGCCTCAGTGCACTGAGGGCACCACTCGTATCCCATGCAGGGGTAGGAACCGTGACTACGATTTGGGGGAGAGTAGAGTATTTTATAGGGGAGCACCACAGATTAAGGGGGTGGGGGAAATTACAGGTGGGAAGTACCAGCCCAGCCCATTGTTTACCACAACCCAAGGGGGAGGCGAAATACAGGTGGAATGTACCAGCCCATTAGTTAGTCAGCGGGAAACATCCTACATCTGTTTTTCTCAGGAATGAATCTAATCTTGTTTTGTTATCTACTTTGTGGTCAGCCAGTTCCTGAAACCCTGGGGGCCCGAGGCCCAATGGACCTTCATTCTTGGTTTCACCCTTTTTATGGTCAGCTAAATTCCTGGGACCTGGCAGCTGGCCTGGCTCTACTGCCGACTTAGGGGGTCTCTTAATAATTTTTATTCCCTTCAACAGGACCTAGAATCACCCAGAAGACAAACCTCTAGGTGTGTCTGTGGAGAGTTTCTGGGTTAGGAAAACTGAGGCAGGAAGAGCTCCCAGACCGAAGAAATCGAACTGAGCACCTGCTTCCTGGGTGTGTGATAGGTTTAGTGTTATCACATAATAGCATAGGGAACTTGGAATAAGGCTGGGCTTTACAATAAAAGACTTACATGTCCTTAGGAACTCGCCAAGGACCAGGACCTCTTTGATTTTAAGGCTAGGGGCAGGACATGCCCCCTGAGGTGCCCACCCTCTGGAGGTCTCTTGTCATTTTGCGGCCCTCTTCGAAAAACATCTGAATGAAATGCCCTGAGGCACCTGCCCATGTCTGCGGACTGCCTGTGAATTCACGACCCCTGCAAAAAACTTTTTTGAAAAAGACTGAGCATAACTTGAAAAGTGCATGAAAGCGTCTGCCAACAGGTGAAGATATTTACGGCAGGATTCACATGGACAGGTGGCTTGCTCTCTCTCCTGTTCCTGACTCACTCAACAACATTTTCCTCGACCGGTAGAAAAAACGCACATCATAATCTCATCGGAAAGCTTCACCCTCTAATATTGACCCATTTCTGGGCTGGAGAGGAGAAGGATTCTCCCTGAGATTCCGGAGCCCTGGGACTTCCGACTTTTGCAGTCCATAAGCATCTGATTAAGTGAGCTTCCTGGGAAACTTTCATATGTTAATTGGTCTTAAGACCGCGAAGGGACAACGAAATTCAGAGACTTTAAGAGACTTTAAAACTGAAAAATTGTATGAAGACCAGCCATCCATCAGGACCCACGCTCAGAGAAAAATATCCTTTTGAGAAACCTTAGCTTAATGTTAAATGCTTGTATTATAGATACTTAGAAGTTTTAGGTGCTAGTTTTCAGAGTTAGGGTTTGGGTTTAGGATTTAGGAATTTTATAGACAATTGTTAGGTAATTGTTAAGTATTAATAAATATATGTGTGACAAATAAAAATTTACTGTTACACCGGTGTCTGTCAAAGAGGGCTTCCCTTTCAAGGATGGATAATATTCTGTGTTATGCACACTTTATGCCACGATTTCTTTATCCATCTATCTGTGAACATTTGGTTTGTTTCCATGCCTTGATAATTGTGAAGAACAGACCATTGGGATGCAAATGTCTCTCTAACTGTCCTGTTCAGGGTGTCACTACTCACTCATAATGGAGTTCCTGCATTGTGGTAGAGTATTGGTTTCTGTCTTTTTTGTGGATTAGGTTTTGCTTTGGGATTTTGTTATTTCTGTTTGGTTTTGTTGGTACAGTCATGCTGCTTTATTTTATTTCTGTCTCTTTTCCTTTCCGTTGTTGGGAATAGAATCTAGAGTCATCTGCATGCTAGGCAGTTGCTCTACCATTGAGTTACATATCCCTAGTCCTCTTGTTTAGTTCAGTTTTTTGAGACAGGGTCTCACTAAGTAGCCCTGACTGGAAAATTCCTGGTCTGGAATTTTCTCTGTAGCCCAGGCTGGCCTTGAAGTCACAAAGATCCTCCTGCCTCTGCCTCCCAAGTGCTGGAATTAAAGTGCATGCCAGCACATGCCTTCTTATTTTATTTTAACACAGGATCGCCCTAAGTTCCCTAGGCTGGCTTTGAACTTGCAGCTTGCCATGCTGTCTTCTGTGACTCTCCTGACCTGCATTCCCACCAAAGTGTTTAATGTCAACTTGCCTTTTAAGATCATTATAGCAGCTGCTTTAAATGAATTTTTTATGAATTATCCAGTACCCCGATTGCAGCCTTCAGTTGTTTTAATTTTCTTCCCGTGTTAATTACTTTACAGCAGTGATTTATGAGTAGGTTTACATGGTCCTTTTTTAAAATTGTTGTTTGGCTATTCATTCATATATTTCATTCTTTAGATACAATTTATTTAACCAGTCCCAAAATGACAGACACTTCTGTCATCCCACATGCAGGCACACACTTCCAAGAAAGGGAAGATGGAGAAGTGCTGGCTCCTGTTGTACGCCTCTGTGTGTCCGCCCTGCAGCCCAGCAGATCTAGTCCGCAGAGATACCATGGTAACTACCTCCAGCCTTTGGCTCAGTTCTCTCCTGGGTTAGCTTGGTGCTCAGGCTGTCTTTCTTTATGCTGTAGCACATTTGGGGCCCATGCAGCTTTAACGTTATATGTCCCACAGATTCTGGCGGAGGAAAAAAAAATTTTGTTTTTCTGGTAATTCCAGCAAAATTCCCAGAGAAGACTTTAATGGAACCAGCCAGGGTCACATTCATCTTGCAACCAGTCTCTGGGGTTAAGGCAGCATGTCTCGGTGACATGCCCTGGGGGGGTGGGGCAGGGAGCTCTCAGCTCTCCTGGTATCTCTGTGAACTTCTAGGGCTGTACAGGTAAGTGGGGACGATCTTAAAAGTATGGTGTCCTGTTATCAACATGTGGGTGAGATCATTAGGAAGTCAAAAGTGAGAATATTTAAAGTCATGTAATGTAACTGCAAACAAAACAAAGCAATATAACATCCCCACCCCCAACACACACACCCCAGAAAAGAAACCAAACTAATGCTTCTGGTTTTGTTTTGAGGCAAAGTCTCAGGTCCCCCGAGGCTGACCCTGAGCTCACTATACAGATGAGGGTGGTCTTGAACTTGTGATCTTTCCTCTTTCTTCCTGAAGGGTAAAATGACAGGTGCTCACCACCATGCCTAAAGACTGGACCCAGGGCTTTGCGAATGCAAAGAGAATGTCCTGCCAGCTGTGCTAGTTCAGTCTCTAGCCTCAAACTAGTGTCTGTCATGGAGAAGGGGCCATGTTTAAGTTGTCCGGTTTAGTGATGTACTCTTGTAATCTCACATCTGGAGAGAGAGACAGGTAGTGCCCTGGGGCTTGCGGGTTAGACACCCTACCTTATTTGGTGACTTCCAGGCTAGTGAGAGATCTACCCCTAACCCCCAAAAAAGCCAAAGTGATGACGAACAATACCCGATGGTGTTCGATGACTTGCACATACAGGTTCACATATGTGCACATGCATGTCCACATGCATGCAGGGTGAGGGGCACTGCTTTCAAACTCTAAACTGGAGAATCAGTTTAAAAAAAAAAAAACTTTAGTCAATTAGAAGAAGATGGTTGAGTTGAAGGGTCAGATCCCCTCCTCACCGTGGGTCCCTGGGGCCCAATGAAGGAATTCTTAAGGCTCAAGGCTGCTTAAAATCCGCTGACCTCGACTGTCTACCAGAGCCAACATGAAGAATACAGCTTGTGCAGAGACAAACGGATGTTGCTCAGGCTTTGTTCCAACGTTAAAATGGGAGAGCAGCAGCAAGCCATTAGACAGACACGCCTGGGGGAGCCTCCATCAGACAGTGAGCCAAGCACTACCTGCTTCAGCCATGGCATCTGGCTGTTGTTATCTCTCCTAAATACAAGGTGTCATTCTAACTAAGCTTAGGCTCTTTTCCCCAATCTCCTTTTCCTAATGCTTTCAGTGTTTGACCCACATTTCCTTCCCACCATTAGTTTGGGAGGTTTCCTGGGTAAGGGAGCTTTTATTTCATGTGTACCCCGTCTCCTAGTGCAGGACTTGTGATAACTAGTTTTAGAAAGAATGACATTAGCAGAGAGAAAGAACGTGGTTTTGATTACCTTCGGCTACCACAGTATAGAACTCAGGTGATGTTATGATGCAACGGGAAGGAGTTAAGACAGAGGCTTTGAATTTGATCTTGTAAACCTTTCTTGCATGGTTTCTGAGAGAGAAAAGGTTTGCATGCTAAGCAGCACTGAACCCCTAGCCACACTCTGGGTCCTGATGTCGGTTTCACACCTATACAATGGGAGTACTTAGCAAAGCCATGCTGTTCTTCTCTGGTGCGTAACTGAGTCTCTGTCATGGTGGACTACCTTAACAAAGACGCCACTGGGCTGATGAGCTCGCAGCTAACTGACTTTCTGAGTTTGACCCTTGGGATCCTCATGGCAGAGGGAAAGAAGCCAAATCTTCAAAGTTACCCTTGGATCTCCATGTGGGTACCAAGGCATGTGTGCCTAACTGGCCCATACTTAGTAAACAAATATCTTCAAACATATGAGAAAATGTCATAGACTGGGTGGCTTGAATGACAGATATTTATTTCTCATGGATCTGACAGCTGGGAAGTCCAAGGTAAGGTATGGATTCTAAGGTGGGAGTTAAGAGCCTAGTTTCTGATTTTCAAGAGATAAAGAGGGGGAAGGGATTCCCTCAGGATAACTCTTTAAAAAAGATTGATTTTCATTACTTTAAAGTATTCATGCATGGAGCTATGTCTGAGTATGTGCATGTGTGTGCAGGGGCCTATATAGACCAGGCCAGAGAGGTCAGATTCCTTCTAGAGCTGCAATTACAGGCAGTTGTGGCTGCCTTATACTGAGCTGGGTCTTCTACAAGAGCTGTGTGTGCGCTTAACTGCTGAGCCATATCTCCAGCCCTTGGGTCTTCTCTCATAACTAATCCTATTGTGTGACGAGGCTCCATTCTCACACTTTAATTACCTTCCCCCAAATCCACATCCTAAAACCATCACACTTATTGATGGTTAGGATCTCACCGTGTAAGTAGGAGGACACAGTCTTAATCTGTAATAGATTATGCCACCCATCAAGTACCTGAGGTTTGTAAACTCTTTAATTACTTGTTTTAACTCCCAAATAAGTCCCTCCCCTGTCACCGGAGATGAAGCCCATGGACCAGTCAGATCGTAACCGCTTACTAGGAGAGACCTAGGTACTTTTTTCACATAAAACTGAGGGTCTAGCTACATCCCTGAAATTTAACAGCACGTTTGGGCAAACTCCTTTCTACCTGTTCTTAGAGATAATGGGATTGGGGGGGGGGGGCGTTCACTAACAGATGGAATGTTTCTTGCCAAATAAGCAGTTCCTACCATGGGGGTGTAGCAAACATGAACTCCCTCCATCTTCCAACATACATCAGGATGCCATGTGGGCATCTATAAGGCTCTGCTCTACGCTGCCTCTCTTCCACCCTGGCACCTCTCCAAGGCAATTTATAGGATCCCTGAGGCGGCCAAGAAACAGCATTTAGATAAATAAATCATAGCCTATTCTGATTCTTTTAGATTGGATTGAAATAATTTCTAAAGAATGACAGCACAGGATTGAAACACCCCCCACCCCAGGGACACTGCCCATCCCTGGTTGCAATCTCTTCTCTTGTTGTGATTTTTGTGGATGGCTCACAGCTATGGGGCTCCTTCATAGTCAGGCCTAGAAGTAGGTACAAAGTTTAATAAACAACAATTGAGGCTTATTAAACAGGAAATTGATAGAATACAATGGAATCCCTTACATTTGAAGGTGAAGACGCCCCAGATTTGGACTGGAGCAAAAGAGACAGCTTTCTGCAAAAACACAATACCTCAGCCTTAACTCCGGAGGGCAACGGACTCATCACAATGAGATGTGGCCCAGCAAGCAGCAGGGACTGTTCATGAATGCTGAACTTTCCACTTAGGAACCTGTTCCACATTCCATCTGCTCTTCTATGCTCTGGGGCTAGTATGCTGGAGTTCAAATCTGGTTTCTGGAACTTTAATCTGTGTAGTTTAGGGAACATTTCTTAAGTTTTCTGAACATCGGTTTCTTCACCAATACAAGGGGAGAATAGGACACGTATCCAGTGACTGTTGAAGGTTAAATTTAGGAATTTCCAAAAGTAACCGTTTAGCTTGTGATAGACTTTATATCACAAACACATTCTTCAACATCTACAATTGGAACCAGACCTTCTACAAGCCAGGCATGACAAATGATACAGCACCAAAAAGAGGAATATGTGAAACAGAGTGAAAACTTTCTTCCATCGTGGACTTCAGATAACCTTTCCCAGAATAAGTATAAAACCATTACATACACATTAAAATGCAGGAAAAAGAAAACCATCCCCAAACTCATAGTCCTCTTGAAATTTACGGCAAACTCTAGGACTCCTGAAACACTTTCTTAGTGAAAAAGTGAAAGAAAGAAAGAAAAAAAAAGGATCTCATGAGGAATATTTACCTATTAAGGAAACAAACTTCGAAAGACCCCTGGTCCAAGGGTCTTTCAATAGAAGCCAGCTTACCACCAAAGACAAGTAAACCATTGAAATAGCTCCAGGAGGCCAGTATTTGTTATTCCAGACAGAACACAGGCTTCCAACATACAGTAACTTTTCATATTAAAAGATAACCCATAACTAAGGGTCCAATTAAATGAGACTGGGCTTACTCCTCATAAGGAGGTTTTGTTACACGGAGATAGGTATTAATATACTCCGAGGGCCATATTGGAAAAGGCTAGCCAAATTCTCCCCTCTGGGATTTCTGTTTTATGGAGCTACTTCCTCCCTGTTTTATGGTCAGAGTTCAAAACATCCAGAAGTTACTAAAGGAAGGGCCTTAGCCCTGCTTGCTAAGGACACTGACCAACGATGAGGGGAGCGTGGCCTTGACTCAGGCTCCATCCTTGGCAAGTGCAAGTGTAGTGGATTCAGACGAATTGCCTTCAAGGGAGAGCAAGATGGCTTGGCAGGTAAGAGCACTTGCCATACAATCCTGAGGAACTGAGTTCAAGTTTAGCAGCCACGTGAAAAATCTGTAGTGTGGCCCTGCCCACATCAGCAATTTCAGCACTTTCAGCCTTGTGGGGAACAGAGCCAAGAGGTTGGCTGGGCCTTGCTGGCTTCCAGCCTAACTCCAGGTTCAGTGGGAGACTCGTTCTCAAGAGAGAGTAATAGAACAGAACTTGAACATCCTTCTCTCTCTGGCTTCTGGACACTGATCAAACACACATATGCACATATGCACACACACACACACACACGTGCACATACACCACACACACACCCCACACACACTGGTCAAACTCATATTCACAATACACACACATGTGCATATATACCACACCACACACACACACACACACACACACACACACACACACCACAGACACCTTAAAATAAAATACATAGAACTGTCTTCCATTCCCTCCACCTACCCCCTTCTCTTCCTTTTTGAGGTGCTGTGACCAACTGAGCCCAGGGTCTCATGCATGCTAGGCAGTGTCGGACCACTGAGGTGAATCCTCAACTAATGTCGTTGTCTTGCACAGAGCTTTCTACGGTGTTCTGTGGGCTGTGACAGGATTTGGACTCAACAAAGTTAAATATGCTTTGCTGTGAGGTTTCTTGTGCCCTGCAAGGTAGTAATGAATCTTCAAGAGGGACGCTAGGCAACCACATCCTAAACCTACTTGGCTCAGGCGCTTTTACAGTGAAGCATCTGATAGAACCAGGATTTCCAGAACATACTTTTGAAAACACAACCTCAGTAAGACGTGTGAATTGGCTGAAGGTTCTTTCAACAGCACTTGGTGTCCCAAGGACAGGCTCTGAACTTCTGGATGGCCTTGAACAATCTGGCTCCTGTTTATCTCCCAGACCTCAGCCTCATCTCTCATCACACCCTCTCGCACTCAAAGGCCTGTGGAAGGGAGCCACTGGTGGATGTTTCCGGGAAAGCTTTCTTGGGCCTCTGAGCACGCAGCGTTTCCCTTGCTCCCATATACTCTCCATTTTAATCCTGTCACACTTTCCACTGCTCTGACCCATCAAGGTCAGGGTAGTGTTCTGTGCCCTGTTATGGAATGTATGGCATGGTTTGGTATAGCATGGCATGGCATGGCATGGTATGTTATGGTATGTATACTCAGCAACTACCTCAGTGCATGGTACACAGATGACCATAAATATGTTTGTGGAATTATTGAAACAGTAGTATTGCTGGAAAGTCGACTAGGACTGCAGGAATCCACCCCTCCATTAAGAACTTATACATATTTGTTTATTTGTACATGAGCAGCAGTGTTTCCATTGTACTGTCACCAAAGGCCTGCTTTAGGATACAATGATGAAGCCAGCTTTATTGATTCATTGACAGCAGAGAGGCAGAGTGGGCTATGAACTGAATGTCTATGCAAAGGTGTCTTTCTGGTCACTGGGTTGCTGGGGTCCTATCAACTGGACGTGGGCAGATGGCAGAATTGACCAAAGGAAAGAGAATGTGATTCAGTTCTTAGAAATGCCAGCTGGGGCTCAAGGTCAGAGCTACAGGACAACCCGGTTCACGTACTTACCCATCACACCCCTTTCTTGTTGGCATCTGTAGAGCTATTAACAAAGCTGGAGGACGTGACCACAGTCGTTTCACACATGTATGCAGGCCAGAGGACAGCCTTGAATACTAACCTCAGTGAGGCTGTCCATTGAGACAGGGTCTCTCGGTGACCTGGCACTTATCAATTAAAATCTAGACTGGCTAGCCAGCCAGGACCAAGGAATCTCCCATCTTCTCCACCCCAGTGTCAGGGTTACAAACCCAGCATTTATGTGGGTGCTAGAGATCAAACTCAGGTCCTCATGTTTGCAAGGTGAGAACTTTACTGACTGAGGTAGTCTTCTGAGCCACAACCACCACACCCTGCCCACCTTCCTCATTCTTCTATTATCTCAGATTCCATCCATCCATCCATCTATTTATCTATCTATATTTTTGAGACAGAGTTTCTCTGTGTAGCCCTGTCTGTCTACAGATCTACTCACTCTGTAGATCAGACTGGTCTCAAACTCAGAGATCCACCTGCCTCTATCTCCTGAGTGCTGGGACTAAAGGTGTGTGCTGTCACGCCCAGTGCATTTATTTTTCCATTCCATCAGGCATTGATGGTGAGTCTACAGCCCCTGCCTTGAAGATTCACTCCATACCATGCACAAATAAAACACAACGTTGGCCACACTATCAATAGCCAGCAATGAGAGAGGGCTAAAATCACTGCCCGCAGAACCTGGGTTTCTCTAAGACTTCCAAGGAGTAATCTAGTCAGGGTTGCAGAGAATGCACCAGAGCATCTAGAAACAGCCAGGACAAAGGTCTCTGGGCTTTGGATGAGGTTATTATAGTAGAAGAACATCACCACTTCACAGTGACTGGTCTATGCTGTTCAGTTCTCCAGTCCTGTTCACTTCTTGATTTTTTTCATCCCCCTATATAACAATGATGGTGTCTCTAACCTCAGGTATGCACAGTGGAGTGTGTCCATGTTGGTGTTCTCAAAGACTTCTGTTTGAAGAGGTGGGAAATTCTCTATGTGTGTGAGAGAGAGATTTTATGAACTGTCTGTTCTCCTTTTGAATGTGGCCCATGCCATGCGCTAAAACCAGACCCAGATTGCTGTAGCCATGCAAGAATAGCTCCACTTGCCATTGCGGAGCTCTTGGGTATAATTTAAAAACTGGCACCCCAAAAAGATGGATACAGATTTCCACGTACTTTTAGCTTCATTTTATGATAAATGGGAAAATTAATTTATGGGAATGCATAATACTGCAATTATTGTTATTTTTGTTTCCACAGAATGAGAAATTCTCCAAGAAAAAAAAATTAAAGTCTGATTTACAAGAAAAAATAAACAGCAATGTCTCAAAACCATTGACCCTGACACTCCAGTTTCGTGCCTGGGTAAATAAAGTTGCAGCGTTGACTGGGTGATAGAGGTAAGCAGGGTAGGTGTGAGGATTAGGGACTGCTCAGAATCATCACTCCTCCCCTCTGTGGTGAAGCCATGGGTGTAGACTGCTTTGTAGGTATGTCAGAAAGGCTAGTTGCTCATCTCTTTTCCTTGTAATTTCATTTTGTACATGTTTTTAGAGTGCAAGTGGATTCTTTTGCATATAACTAACTTGGTTTAATTTTCTTTGGAAAAAGATTTATTTATCTTTATTTTGCCTGCATGTATGGGTACCTCATGTGTGTCTAGCGAATGCAGAGATGACAGGAGAGTGTCAGATCCTCAGGAACTGGAATTCTAGGCTGTTGTGAACTGCCACAAGGGTGCTGCAAACCAAACCTTGGTACTCTGCAAATGCTCTTATCTGCCAAGCCAGCTCTTCGGTCCCTTAGATTAGTTTTCTGGCTGACACTTAGAGGGTATTAACGACTCAAGAGCTTGAACATTAGTTAGATGAATTTCAGAAAAGCAAGGCAACTTCACAAGAGGTCCTCTCTACACTACGTTTTTACCTCTTACAGCCTTTCACCAAGATAAATAAGCTGCTCCCCCCTTTCAAAGCCAAATAATTCGATGGATGCTAAAGACACAGTTCACCGTATCGACCTGATTAGTTAAGAAAGCTATAGGTGTAGATATCTGATACTATGAGGTCAGAAATAGTATCTCTGCTAATCAGCAAAACCAAGAAATGAAGGGTTTAAATCAGACCTTGTGCCTAAAGCTTAAGTGTGTAGCAGTTTCCTTGCACAGCTCCTTAAGCAGGAGGGTAAATAACACAAAATAACCTGGGGAAGTCCCTGAAACTGACCAGATTCACTAGGCCCCTCCCTGCCAGAGTGAACGATAAAAACTGAGAGCCCCTCTTGCGCATGGGAGAGAAACCGCAAAAAAGAGCATCAGACAAGCTAAACTGCAAAGAAGACTGGGATTAGACCAGCTGCCCGGAAGACGCAGAAACCAGTGGACCTGCCTGGAAGAGGGTTAGCCCAACTAAGGGGCCTGGAAAGGACACCCTCCAACTTGCTGAGCTGTCTGCAGGCTGTCCAGTGTGCTCCAGGTTCCTGTATTTCCCGAGCTGCCACCAAGTTGGAGTGGGTTTTGATGATATAGTTGTTTTTGAGTCATTTCTGCTCACCCCTCACCCATAGTCCTGTAAGTAAACCCCACTAAAACTCATTGGTTCACCAAGTTGGACTTTGATGGTATGTGTACTTTGGTCTGTGGTGGGTTCTCTATCTAGGCTGAGTACGCATGTGCATTGAATCTCCCCAGGAAGTTTTGTGACACAAAAATAAGGTCCAAAGTTCTTTTATTCTTGGGTACTTTAGAAAGCAGGACTCTATCCCCACCCAAAAAAGCCCCCCCCCATTCTATATGATTTGTTGTGATAATGCAAAATGTCTTTTCATGAACACCTCACCAGGGAGGTCTGTGGCCCATGGACCCTAGAACTGCTAGCAATTGCTGCATTTTTGTTTTTGCAAAACTTTTTCCACAACAGTATAAGTCTGAGCTAAGGGTGCTTGAACCTTTTCGTCAGATACTCAATGTCTGGGTAGATAATTTACGGGGATAAAACAAAACTTGAGATTACTTTTCTGCAGCTGTTACCCCATTCCTATTCTTACTGTGAATCCATTGAAATTAAAAGACCAATATGCAACAATATGGTAAGCCTGCTTTTTTTTTTTTTCCCCCCCGCTTGTTTTTGTTTTGGTCACAACAAACTGTGAAATGCTGTTTTTCCTATAGTTCTAAAGCATGAAATCTGCAGTCTTTCCACTTGATTTACAAAGGACCCTTAATTACTGCTGTCATTATCACCTAGTGTTCGAAACAGTCTGTTAAAATGTACTGTTAGTCTCACCTCCAAGTCCCTGCTTGCTTGGTTTTAATTTTTTTTCAAGAATAAGTAAAACAATAATCACTCTAATAACAGCAGTCGTTATGTACAGAGAAATAAATAATATCCCAAGGTTTTTGTTTTCACTGCTCATTTCTGTTCATTGAGAATTTGGTACTTTGGGGCTGATGAGATTTCCAGCAGGTAAAAAGGTGACTGTCCCAGAGCTTGACAACCTTAGTTCAAACTCTGGTACCCACCTTTGGAGAAAGAAAAAGACCCCCCCCCCCAAGCCATCTTCTGACTTCTAAGCTCCCGCTGTGGCACTGGGCACCTCTCCTTCCCAATAAATAAATAAACGCAATAAAAAAATAGAAGAATAAGAGTTTGAGCAAGAGTTCGTCATCACTAGCAGGGTGATGACCCACTTACTCTCTGGGTCTTAAAAACAAGTCACACATTTGCCTTTTCGTTCCACATGTATAGGAATGACAGCTGCCGGGAAGCTGGAATGTTTCTGCATGGTCATGCACAGTTCTGCAATATAATGCATAAATGTATAACAACAACTTGGGCTCACTGGATACCTCGCTGGGCCGGAGGAAACGCAGTCAGCCTGGCGCGTTCCCGCGCACTCGCGTGCACGCGCGCGCACACACACACACACACACACTACATACACGCGCGCCGCGCGTTCACTTACACACACACACACACACACACACACACACCACATACACGCGCGCCGCGCGTTCACTTACACACACACACACACACACACACACACACACACACACACACACACACAGGCCAAAAGGTGATTCACTCCTAAGATCCCCCCCTCCCCAAAATCTTTGCTTTTCCTCCTACTGGCAGGTCAGGCTTCCCAGCCTGAGGAGCAGCTGGGCCGGGAAAGGGGAGGGCGAAGGGGTGGGGGGACGGCAGGAGAGGCGGGAGCCGAGTCCGTGCGCGCCGCGCCCGCTCCCGCCCGGGGATAGTCCGGGCCGGGTTTTGCGCCGGGTCCCCGGGCTCGTCTCACGGCCTCCAGCCGCCGCCGCTGCCGTGTTTACTGAGCTCGCGCGTCCTGATATCACTCCGCTGGCATGGAGGAGGAGGTGGAGGAGCGCGAGGAGGAGGAGGAGGCGGCGGCGGCGAGCAGTTGATCATTGTGATGGTGGCGGAGGCGGCGGCGGCGGCGGCGGCGGCGGCGGCGGCGGCAGCCTGGCCGAGCGTTAGTGGCTGCTCTCCGCGCGGTGTCTCGCAAAGGACTTCAGCGATCTACTTTTGCGGTCGCCTCGGACTGTCCATGTGTTTACTTGCCCCAGCCCGAGGACTCGATGTCTCGGTTCCCGTGAAATGCAACTGAGCGGCCAAAGTACTTTGAGAACACGGGGCGACATAAACACCAAAACTTTTTTTGTGGAAGGAAAATGCAATAAGCAAGCTCGCCGTTTTCCGATGCGGCGTGGAGTGAGTGTGTGTCGCGCTTGTCCGTACCGGAGGCACACGCTCGTGTGTGTACATGGGGTGTGTTTTTCGGTACGTAGGGAGAAAATGCTTGCCAACCACCGGAAACCTCCTGGAATTTATTAGAAAATAATTTGGATTATTAAAAGGAGGCAAGCGAGGAGCGGATCTCCCGTTGAGTTGCAAGCTTATCTGCTACCGGCTCAGTTGGGATTCTGTTTGTTGATAGGTGTCTGATGGTATTCTGATAACACCCCGTCTTTTCTCCCCTCGATCTTTACAGTTTTTTTAAGGAAACAAAAAACACCCCCAAATCTCTCCCCTCCTTTTTTTTTCCACCCCGTGGGGAATCGCTGTTTTCATCCATGTGCTTACGATCTCCCCCGCGTTCCACTTAAACTATTTTAATCCTTGGACCCAAGGAGGAGGCTGATAGGGGGGTGGATTTAAAAAAAAAAAGTTCTTCCAAAATAGTGTGCCCCGGGAGCAGGATGGGGGATTTCGCAGCCCCCGCTACTGCCACGAACGGTAGTAGTATCTGCATCAACAGCAGCAGCCTCGGCGGGGCCGGGATCGGCGTGAATGCTCCCAACAGCACTCCGGCAGCTCAGAGTGGCAGTCACCCGGCTGCCGGCGGCTGCGGCGGCTCGGCGGCCGTCCCCAAGCACAGCACCGTGGTGGAGCGGCTCCGCCAGCGCATCGAGGGCTGCCGGCGGCACCACGTCAACTGCGAGAACAGGTATCAGCAGGCTCAGGTGGAGCAGCTGGAGCTGGAGCGCCGGGACACCGTGAGCCTTTATCAGCGGACCCTGGAACAGAGAGCCAAGAAATCGGGCGCCGGCACCGGCAAGCAGCAGCACCCGAGCAAAGCCCAGCAAGATGCGGAGGCTGCTTCGGCGGAGCAGAGGAACCACACGCTGATCATGGTGAGGGCGCGCGTTGGGGTCGGGGGCGTGGAGTTTCTGGCGTGGGGGTGTGGGGGTCTGGTTTGCACCGGGGGGTGGGGTGGGGTGGGGAGCGAAGTGGGATGGAGCCGAAGGGTTAACGTCAACTTTTCTCAGGGCGAACGCCTTGGTCGCCCGCCGCTACCTGTTAATCTGTCAGGGTTGTCAGATTTGGGGGAGGAGGGGAGGAGAGGGAGAGAGACCCAGTCACGACTGTGAGGGGGAGGAGGGAGCTTCAGTGGCGGAGGTGCAGGAAAAAGTTTACCCTTCCTCGTCTTAGAAACTGATGCGAACGGGAGTGAACCCAGGAGTAGAAACCACGCTGCTCCTCTCCGCGCCCCGCCTTCACCTCACGCCGTGCCACCGCGCCTCCCCAGATGGGTCCCCTTTCACCCAGCCCTCCCATCACGTCCGCCGGGTGCAGGGAGAAACTGATGCTGCCGCCCAGTCAGAGTGGGCACCAGGCCCTTCACCCTTAAGAGGGAGAGGAAGAGATCCCCTGGCTTCCTCTTCTTTGGGCTTGGGAAAGTCTGAGAGTTTTGTGAATGAACTTTGAAGTGGGTGAGGAGAAAGCGGGGGTGGCTGCGCGCGCGTACTCGTGGGGGGCGCGCGCGGATGCGGGGCGCGCGCGAGCGCGGAGCACGCCGCTCCAGGTCCGCGGCCGGCAGGGCAGGTGGGGCGGCCGCGAGGGGTCGGGAGGGACGTGGCTCGGAGGGAGCGGGGAAGCCAGAGTCCTGATTCCGCCGCAACCACGGGCTTGGGACTGTCCCCCCACCCTCTCCTTCAACTTGCCCCCTCCTCGCTCTCCGCCAACTTTCGGGCGACGGGTAACGAGCCCGGAGGAGTGGAGGAGAGCCGGGAGGCGAAAGGCTTAAATGGCCGGGTGGGTGGGTTCGCGGGAGGACTCGCAGCCAATGGCTTAAGTGTTGGGGGGAGGAAGAGGTCGATCCCACCCCTAACTCCGAGGGTGGAATCCTTTCTCTTATCTCCTCTCCGGGGTTCTCTAGCTTTCTTCCCTCGGAGAGGAGGAGGGGGAGGCCGGAAGCTCGGGAAAGGTGTCTGCACTCCCTCCCCCACCGTGTCCCCCGGCTCGGGGTCCCGGTAATGGCCATCTCCGTGGAGCGCGCCCACTCTCCCCGCCGCGCCTCCATCGGCCGCGCGAAGCCGGGAGCCGGCAGCCTTCTCCGATTGCTTTCTGTGCATCGCGCACGTTCCGGATCTTGGAGCGCCAGGGGTGGTGCCAGTGTCGCCGGGCGCTCCGGCGGGCGGGCGGTGACAAAGAGCCGGCGTGGGGGAGGGGAGGCCGCGGAGCTCACTCGCGCCCACCCCCCACCCCGCACGTGAAGAGGAACAATTTGTTTATCTTGGGCTTCAAGAATCCTTCCCTCCTCCCTGCTCTTTGGCCCCTCCTCCCCGCCCTCCCTCCTCTGCGCGCTCCAGCCCGGTCCTGCCCGCAGCTCCCTCCTCCTTCCTCCCCCATTTCCCTCTCCGTGCCCCCCCTTCTACCCCTCCCTCCCTTTTGGAACGCGGCCTTGGGGGAGGGAGCGGGAGGCGCTTTGTCCGCCTGGCGGCCCTGGGCGGCCCCGGGGACCGCCCAGCGCCTCCGGCCCTGCCCCCTCTGCCGCCCCAGGCCACCAGCGCGGCGGGGGTGGGGGAGAGCCTGAGTCCCAGAGTCTTGTAGGGAGCTTCTCTCTTACAAACAGGAAGCTCTAAACCACGGACACACTGCCTTTTTCCTTATTGTACCCTGAGCTAGTCCTGAGACCGGCGTCTTGACTGTAGCTGGGGACCCAGGCTTCACCGCTGTCCCTTGCAGTCCTCCCCGGTCCCCCTCCCTGTTCTCGCTCCTAGTCCTGGGAGATTCCCTTAGCGAACCTGAGGCTGGAGTAGAATAAGCCAGGCATCGAGGATTCCACGCTTGCCCGCCCCTCACCCTCTTTTAGTGTTCACACACCTTCTGTTCCCAAATTGCAACAAAACAGACTTTTTTTTGTTGTTTTTGCATGAGATTCCAAAATTCCCATCTTCTCACACAGCTTCCGACCTTTGGAGATGGATGGGATACTGAACGACTGTGGAACAAAAGCCACTGTTCTGTTTTAGAGACCTGGGACTGAGGCGAGAGGAGTAGAGTTAGGGGCCAGAAAGTTTTTGTTTCTGAGCTGTGTCCTCCCTTACCACCCTTAGATGCTGGATTAAAGACACGAGTTGGGGCGCCTCAGTGCTAAGACACCCTCAGGTACAGCCAGCTTACATTCTGATGTTACCTAGGAGGCAGCTCGCCAAAACCAGGGTTTAACTTCAAAATGAAAATATAAAGCTTATTTGAATAGATGAAGATAACAGCCACAAATTTCTCAATGAATCCTACTTTAGCAAGTTAATAACTAATAGACTTGAAAAACAATTGCCTGGAAATCAGATTTTTTATAAGTTTTCAATAATTTAGCTTATTGACTTATAGAAATACCAAACCCATGTGCAAAATAGTACATTCTAGCTTCTGCCGAGTCATAAGCGTCTGTCTCACAATGCCAGTGTGAAGAATGTGTGATGCGTGGGATGAAAATAAACCTCTTTAATCCTAAGCAAAGACTTGTGTGTGAAGTCTGTGTACAGAGAGAAGAATGAACATCGTAACCATCCTTTATGGGTTAAATTTTTCTGTAAAATAATTAGCTTCAGAATTCACATCCGCTTCTGAGATGGGAGAATACTTCAAGCTTATCCTATGTATGAGATTTAAAAAAAAATCTTCAAGACGGATTTATAAGAAAATGTTCCTCTTCATTTTCTTGAATTGACTGCTGGGTTATACTTATACCTCTGTGAGGCACAGAGCAATTAAGTTTAGTTCTCAGATTGGACTCACTATTTGGAAAGCCCTAAAGAAAAATGGTGATCAGGCACAGCCAAGCAACAGTGATGATAAAAATAAAAGCGAATAGAATTCTTTTCTGTTTTATTGCTATTGTTTACCTTCTTAGGACCAATATGTCCAAAGTACTAAATATCGATTGATTCTTTCTGCCTGGCTTGGGTTAAGAGGACAATCTAATGAGGGCATTGCTGCTTTGGATTGTTTTCCTGTCTTACACATTTACAAGCATAGGCATGAAAGACAGACAACATAAACTAGCACTCCAAAAGCCACCGGAGGTGGGGAGCAGGAATATTCCCTGGTTCCTATTTTAGGTTGCTGTGGGACCTCTGTAGCAGCGCTCTTGGATCTAAGGGTGTATACTACTTCAAGTAGCAGGTCCTTTCTACACACACAGGTAACCTCAGTCTGACATCAGCCATCAGCATTTTATTTTTACAGAAGCGTCCCCCCTCCCCCAAAGACTCCTTGGTGGGAACTACTGATTTTGTGTATTTAAGAATCTCAATGGAAAAGTTGTCTTTTCCTAAGATTTTTTTTTTTTCTGGCAGCGGAATATGTTCATTGTAGCACTTGGAACAGGTTCTGGGTCCAGGGTTAAGATACATTTTGATTTCCAAGCCCAAAGATTGATTGCCTTGACAAAGGGACACCAAAAAGCACATCAATGTGGTTTTTGACTCTCTCAAAATGGCGGTGGTCTCATTCACCCTGGAGACCTGTGTTGTTTATGGCCTTTCCCTGTTACGATCCTCAAAATTTATAGAGTTTGCAGAGTGTGTCAATGTACATGACCCATGCTCTGAAGAGTTTATCGCATAAAATTTATTCGACAACAGTCACTAAGTATTGGATATAACTACACCCCATCCAAAAATGTTCCCATCCGTCCGTGGATTAGATCCAGGAAATAAATGCCAACATAGTAGCCCACTACTGAGCTTTCTCCTCAGTGAATCCTGTTTGCCTTTTACCTTTTTATTTTCATGGTGACCTTTTCCTGGACTTAACTACCGAACTGCCATGATAGGGGAGAGGGATGGTCTTTGCAAACCTCCCCATCGCCTGGCTCAGTGTGCCCTGAGAAACTGAGAGCTTTTAGTTCACCGTCCTTAACAACATGAGATTCTTCTCTTTAAATCTCAGGAAGCATTGTTCTCAAGTAGCCATACACACACTCCTGTTCTATTCTCTGGTGGTTTTCTTTACTATGGAACAGCTAGTAGTCAGCCAGCAAAGTAGAAACCAAGTTAGTTAATCATTAACCATAATCTAGAGAGTGCGACTCAGGCTGGGTTCCTACCCAGGTAAAGCTGACTCTCAAGTCGTTAGCATGCTTGATATTCCCCATCCTGCCTTCTTAGAATCGTGAGGGCAAACTTTAATTTTTTTTTTTCAGATGCTCTGGCACATAATAAGAGAGACATGAACATGTTCTGGTCCTTGTTTAGTTTCTGTAGGAGAGGTGAGGATCGTGGGCAGTAGTTTGCTTGCGTTGAGTTGCTTTCTACCTAAGCCTGTGGGACCCACAGTTCACTGTTAAGTAACCCGACAGGGCTTCTTATTTGGTGAGCAGGTATATTCTCTTGTGCTCCTGCACCCCCACTTTCCAGGCTCTGGTATAATAAACAATTTTGCATGTTACATAATAATTCTTGGATGCATTCGAAGCAGTTTCATGTTGAGAATGCTCCTTGAGGAATTGTCTGTGGGCGGTGAGTATTCTGTTTTCTGTAGTCCTTTGCCCCACTCTGCCCCTGAGCTTATGATATCCAAACCCTCCCTGCCTTTGAAAAAACGTTATCCACCACAGAGAAGTGTGGAGTCAATCAGACATCTAGCTCTTACAGAGGAACGGATTGCAAACCTGCCCTCCAGGTCCCCTCCCGCCCCATCTGCCTGGGGTCTCAAACAGCTTTACCTGTTACTGTGTTGTTGACGAGCTCTTGGTTGGGTTGTTTAGAGCCTGTGGCTACCTGCTTTCATTTTCCTGGTCAATTTCCTCTTTCTCAGGCTCTTTAGCACCTTTATCACAAACTGGGAGGAAGCAATAAGCAGGGGGAAAATTAATTCAGGTGCTTCTGACTGTCATAACTACAGAGACAACTGGACGACGTCATTTTGGATTAGTGGGGATTTCACTTTATACACATTGTTTACTCTTCCCTAGCACAAATAATAAAGCATAAACTGAATTTTAAACTTTATTTATTACATAGAACTGCTACACAGTCTATGTAGTTCCTCATAGGAGTTAAATTATGTATAAATAATGTATATTCTTCATAAGTTTCCCTTGTTTATTGTAGTTTATTTGAAGGGGGTAGCAGATTGCTATTAAATAAATATAGCCCTTTATATCAACCACTTAGCAGCTTCAGGCTCTATCTATCTATATCTATCATCTATCTATATATCATTTTTTTTTGGGGGGGACAGAGTTTCTCTGTGTAGCCCTAGCTGTCCTGGAACTCACTTTGCAGACCAGGCTAGCCTCCAACTCAGATATCCTGCCTGCCTCTGCCTCCCAAGTGCTGGGATTAAAGGTATGAGCCACAATGCCTGGGGCTGATAAAGTTTTAAGTCTCTTCAAATTAAGTTATCATTAAAAAAAAAGAAAGAAAGAAAAGCATGCATCTCAAGCAGACACATCCAAAAGTTCATTTTTTCAGGTTTGTGGGATGAGAATATAGCTTTGGGAAATTAGCTATTGCCAAGAAGTGGTTAATTCTTCTTTACCTCATTTGTTTTTATTTAAAACTAAGACGGTTTAAAGAAAAACTGAAATAAGAGTAGATAAATTACTGATGAATTTGGGCCTTACCGTTTAATAGATACTTAGAAATTACACAGTTCTGTTTATCAGGGCCAGAGAAGGGACACACTTTGTGTGTGTAGTGGGGGTGGGGTTTCGGGACAGGGTTTCTCTATTTTAGCCCTGGCTGTCCTGGACTCACTTTGTAGACCAGACTGGCCTCGAACTCGCAAAGATCCACCTGCCTCTGCCTCCCAAGTGCTGGGATTAAAGGCATGCGCTACCACACCCGGCTGGGAAGCACATTTTATTTTTATGTTTTAAGGCTATCTGGCTGTTCATCTGACAAATGCTAGAGAAGTTTTTGAGTGCCTTTCTCTATTTGAGAAAGAAACTATGTTTAGCCCCCCTAGGGCCACATGCAAACAAGCAAAAGCAAAGGAAGCAATTGACATGGTGTTTTGTTTGTTTTAAAGGCGGGCATGCTCTTCTTGGGGAACTTAATAAAAACCACAAACGTCTTGCAGTACTTCCTCTGTACCTAATTCCTTAAGGATCAGTTAGGCACTGCCTTTTAATTCTATCAGACTTCCCATTGGCTGGGAGGGACCTTATGTTGAAATGGAGTCTTTTAAAATACCAATAACTAGCCGGGCGGTGGTGGCGCACGCCTTTAATTCCAGCACTTGGGAGGCAGAGGCAGGCGGATCTTTGTGAGTTCGAGGCCAGCCTGGTCTACAAAGTGAGTACAGGACAGCCAGGGCTACACAGAGAAACCCTGTCTTGAAAAACCAAAAAAAAAAAAAAAAAAATACCAATAACTGACCTTTATCCCCTTGAGCATTTCCTCACCAACTAGAGAACACTTCAGTGAAATATCTAACTTTACACTAATGACTTCCAGGCTTTCCTTTCTAACCCCTTAAATGCCTGTCCAGGTGGTCCAGGTGGCTATGTAACATTGCTCGAATGTGAACCTTCAGCTATGGTCAGCCTTTGCTTCTGCCTGGGAAGAAGGGATTAGGACACATGATGTGTGCTTCTTCCATCTTCTCCCGACGCTTCTTTCCCATCAAGGACATGGGCTGAAGTGCTGTCCTTGTGCTTGTGTGGTCTATACTCATCCACCCCTGACATTTTTGATTGTTATAGTTTAAGGATGCTACAGTTGTTTCTATGGTAGAAGCCAGATGTTCTGACACATATGCTGCCAAGAACACTACAGTGTTTAGTTTTTGTTTTGTTAATTTGAAACAAGGCAAGGTCCTCTGAGGAGAAGGGACTGTAACCAAGAAAACACCTCCATCATATGGCCTGTAGGAAGGCCTATGGGCCACTTTTTTGATTGATGGTTGGTATGGGAGGAGCCAGCTTGGTGTGGGCAGTGCCTGGGCAGTTGGGCCTGGGCTGTGTTAGCAGGCTGTAAAGTAGGCTGAGCAAGCCAGAGGGAGCAAGTCCTCTATGGCCTCTGCTTGGGTTCCTGTCTTGAGCTCCCGTCCTGGCTTCCATCCATGATGGACTGTAACTTATAAGCTGTAATAACCCTTTCCTCCCCAAGTTGCTTTTGGCCTTCGTGTTTATTACAGCAGTGGAAAGCAAATTAACTCGTGCTCCCAACTAAGAATTCACCTGATTCGGAGAGTCAGCACTGCCGGGCTTGGGAAACCCAACTTTGACCAGCGAGCTGCCTTGGAGGTGGAAGAGGATGGATTTGTGCCCCATGATTTTAGTCTCTCCATAACACGCTTGTCACTAAGCTTGACAGAAGCGCTGTGGCTGTGACGGGCTGGAGAGCAGCATAATGACTGGGTTTCAGCTCTGCCCACTGGGGATTTTATGGCTTTTCACTTCAGGATTGTTGGCACTGTCTCCTTGCCTGTCTCAAAAGCAATGAATTGTCTTTCTCACATCCCACAGCAGAGTGGTTAGGATCAAACGCACCAGTTGGGCATGAGTGTGTGGCACCCCTTAGCTGTGTTTTCATGGAGGACTTTGTTTTCACCCTGTTACCTCCTGCACCACATACCCTGGTAATAGAACACCTTGAGGCTTACGTTAGCCCAGCGTCCCCACAAGCTGAGATCTCGTGAGTTGGTAGTGGACCACTGCTGTGTGTTGGACACTCTCATAGTCACTGGAAACTCCATGGTGACGTGGTAACCTTGTCCTCATTGGAGGCTAGAAGGACATAGTTGCCTGTTTCAAGCAGTTTCAGGAAGTAGCATTTGTGGTTCTGTTAGATACATTCATATTCATAGCAACAATAAACTAACACTTAGGAAAACCCCAAAGATGATAAATACTTTGTACCTTCTAAATATTGATTTCTATAACAAAGCTTCCTCCCTTCCTCCTTTTTTTGAAGCAAAGCCACCTGTGGCTTATGCTGGCCTGCTGTATACCTTGCTACAGTTCACTTTTTATATGGAGTTCACTAACTTGTTACAGAAAAGATGAGGGCATGATTGTTGAGGCGGGTGGGTTTCCTTTCCATGTTCTTTCC
This sequence comes from Lophiomys imhausi, assembly GCA_907164525.1. Lineage (NCBI taxonomy): Eukaryota > Metazoa > Chordata > Mammalia > Rodentia > Muridae > Lophiomys > Lophiomys imhausi. The sequence goes on from CAJQZJ010032244.1 coordinate 4,444,458, forward strand.
TCTTTCTTCCTGGCTAGGCGACGCTTGTGGCATTACGATCATGACTTGACATCAGGGTCTCGGAGGAAATTAGACAAAAGGAGAGCACTTAGCCAGACGCAAGGGGTGGGAGCCATGAGAGCGAGCGGAGACCGTGGGTACAGCTGAGAGTGTCAGTGTGATGGGGACGATGGCAGTGGTATCTGAAGGGCTGTCATGCAAAGAAGGGGTTAGAGGTGCGCTTCTAGACCCCCAGGGGATAGATTTAGGATCAGCGGTTACCAGTTATTAGGAGCCAGGTTTTGGGTGCAAAACCAATTTTAGGAAAGTGAAAGCTGTTCCGAGAGGGGATGGGCCTGCCCTGGTGAGTGGTAGTTCCAGCAAGGGTTTTAGAGTTGGCTGTTGAACGGGAGAAGGACCAGGGCAGGGAGTGTCTCTTTCTTCATCTTTATGTCCTTGTGATTCTGAAAGGACCTCCCTGTGATAGGAGAAGCGCTCCCAGTACTGCTGGAATAAATTGCTAAATGAACGGAAACAGTAAGAATGGCTTGATTGCTTTCCCTTAGTGCCATTCGCTAAACCGTTCAATCGACAGGATTTGTGGGTAGTTGGAGTTATCAGGTAATGTATGGAGTTATCAGGTAATCCATCCTCATCCACACCTGACATTTTTGATTGTCTTCCTATCACCAGTTGTACATAACTACATATTAGATTTTTTTACATACTGCATTATTATCCTAAAGTAAACTTTCTCCCCATTTAAGTAGGTGGGTACTCTGTACTTTTCCATACATATGCGGATATTTGCATATGTATATATGTATGGATGGGTGGCAAAGAAGGCTCAGGGGGTAAAGGAACTTGCTGCTAAACCCGACGACCTGGGTTCAATACCCAGGACTCACATGAGGAAAGGGAGAACTGACTCCCATAAGTTGTTCTTTGACAGCTACATGTACCATGCACATACACACATACGCAAACAATAAATAAATATAATAAAAAGAACAAGCTGGGAGTGGTTTCGCATGCCTTTAATCCCAGCACTCGGGAGGCAGAGGCAGGCAGATCTCTGTGAGTTCGAGGCCAGCCTGGCCTACAGAGAGAGTCCAAGACAACCAGGGCTACACAGAGAAACACTGTCTTGAGAAACAAAAAGAAACCAAAAAAAAAAAAAAAATCCCCTGTGTTCTCGACTTGCTTGGAATTTGCTAAGTAGCCAAAAATAAGCTTGAACATCGTATCCTCTTTCCTCCACCACCAAGTGCTGGGATTATAGGCATGGGTGTGCCACACATCATTGATGCGGTGCTGGGACTGAGTCCAGGGCTTCCTGTATTCTATGCAAACACCCTACCAACCGAGCTCCATCCTCAGCCACCTGCCTCATGTGGGACACCTAGAGCCCCTACTCTCTTTTTGATGATTATGAATGTTCTACAGTGCTGTGTAAGAACCCCTACTGGTAGACGCTGGGGTCGGCTTCTCCATTTGTGTTTGCTTGCTTATTTTTTGAGGCAATGACTCACATCTACTTCTCGGGCTTTGGTAATTAAATGCTGTACAGTCCCTTTATCCACACTTTCCTCATACACATGTGAGGATTTCTGTAGCGAAGATGGACTTTTCTGTGTATATAGTGAGTATGAACACAAAACGACAGAAAAGTCTCTTAACCCAATATGGCTTAATATGACTTGTTCTTACTACAGCACACGGTAGGACGAATGATAATTCTGTCTCCTTAAACAATACAGTTTTTAGGGGTGATGAGATCACACAGTGGGTGTAAGTTCTTGCTGCCAAGCCTGACATCTCCAATTTGATCCCTAGGACCCAGGTGGTGGAGGAAGAGAACTGACCGACCCTAACAAAATAAATAAATGGAACTGTAAATCAGAACATATGTTTTTTGTCAAAAAAGGTAGTCACCTATAGTGTTGGTCTCTGCACACAGCTTAGCCATTTTATTTCATGCTGTGCTAAGGATGGAACCCAAGGCCTTCTTATCCTTTTAAGGATATTGGTGAGTCTTAAAGGTCCTGTCTTACAGCAATGATGTCCTTTCTCCTCTGTTGTCCTAAAGTGGAGGCTTTGACTGAGCCCATGGCCCTCTTTGCCTTCCCTAGTGTTGCCTTTCCCAGGCCTGGTTGTGCCATAGTACGCAGGTGTGGGGTGGGAGGTGTTCAGTTGGCTGAGCAGTACCTGGGGTGTCTATGAGGGTGCATTCAAGTGGCCGAAATCTCAGTTCTGTGAGAGGCCACTTCTTTTTTTTTTTTTTTTTTAGATTTATTTTATTTATTTTATGCATATGTGTGCTCTATCTGCATGTACACCTGCATTCCAGAAGAGGGCACCAGATCACATTGTGGATGGTTGTGAGCCACCATGTGGTTGCTGGGAATTGAACTCAGGACCTTTGGAAGAGCACTAGGCAGTGCTCTTAACCGCTGAGCCATCTCTCCAGCCCCCGAGAGGCCACTTCTTATAAAGTTAAATTGCCCTGACTAATCCTGTCGTCTGTGTTATGTGGTAATAACCATGTGTTGTCCCCCGACTATGGGAAATGCTGGAGAGTGGACTTGCCTTCATAGTCCTCTCAGGGCACTCACGAACACTTTCTGTTACACCCCAACATGGCCCTTCATGGTTGTTTGGGTTTGCTGTGGGCTGAGAAGCCTTCTCATGTGAGACAGTTTATACTCTGGCTTTCACCGTGGCTGGAGTGTTCTTCACTACTGCGCTATTGTTCCTGCGGTGGGCTGCAGGAATTTCTCTGGCAAGTTTGTCTGAGCAAGTCCATTCTCTACAGAGCCATGTTCTCCCCAGGGGAAGACCTGGTCTGCCTGGCTTTGCCTGTAGGGAGGCAGATTGGTTTGAACAGGAACCAGATGTGAGGTGCATGGCCTTGGTCCTCCTTGCCTGGCCTTGCCAGGCCCCCAGTTTTGCTGCCTCTTGGCCTCATGCACCTCTGACCTTGTGTGTGTGTCTCTCTCTCTTTCATCTGCTTTACCATCCTTTTTGTTTCATCTTTGTCATGGTGACAGTGGGACCTAGAACCTGAACAAGGTGTGGGTGGCCGAGATATGGCCAGAGAAATAAACTAGAGGTGGCAAGGTAACTGGGGACCTATTCTTTATATTTCCTTTCCAAATAATTCTAGAAAACTAAGCATTGCACTCCAGTTTATAATTATGATGTCCATTTTAGCTGTGTCTGTGTGTGCAGGTTTATGTGTGTTGGAGTGTGTGCGTGCGCATGTGTGTGCTTGCACGTGGAGGCCAGAAGACAGCCTCAGGTGCCATTCCTTGGGTGAAGTCTACTTTTGGTTGTTTTGTTTTGATTTTGGGACAGAGTGTCTTACTGGCCTGGTACCCCCCCAAGGAACCCCTCAAGATGGCTGGCCATCGAACCCCAGGAATCCACCTAGCACTGCAATTACAAGTGCACCATTCTGCGGTGGCTTTTTTTTTTTTTAATATAGGTTCTAGGAGATTGAACACATGTTTGCAAGACTAACACACTACCAGCTAAGGTACCTCCCCCCCCCACCAAGTCCATTTAGACACTTTTTGCCCCACAAAAGCCTCTGGCTAGCTAATGCAGCCACATATTAGGTACAGATTCAGGAAAAGACTTCCTTCTAATTATAGCTCTATCCCTTCTGTTTCAGTAGTTTAAATGGTGAAAGTCTCTCCTCACCATGAACCTTGCTCACCCAATAAACAGAAGAGTCTCAGAGTTGTAGGCAGTAGCTACCCCAGCATCTCTGTGTCCTCCTTACCTACTTACTTAGTTAACTATTTGTTCCCCTGACGTGTGTCTTTTCTTCCATTTGCTTTTGGTGTTTCTGGGTCTGTGTCTTTCTTGCATTGGAGTTTTGTTTTGTTTTGTTTTCCTTAACAATGACTTTCAGTACATACAAGTTACAGGGATGTCTTGCAATTTGACATGAAGTATAACCTTTGCCTTGATTGTAGCGGAGTACATGGTGAGCCTAGTTTTTTGAATACTAGTTCTTTCATAGCTGCCTGATTATAACCAAAAAGTTTTTCAAAGGCAATTGAGAGTACAGCTTTGTCGTGGTAAATGTCTAACTCCTAACCCCTTTGAAAACGTTTTCTTCCATTTTACAGGTCCAGCAATGGCATGTAAAAATGACCGTATCATAGAATCCTTAAAAAACGATAACTCAGAAAAAGTAGGTGCTGCAGAAATGTTTAATTTAATTTGCTATTATGTTTAGAGGAAACTGTGTTTGAGGTTCAGGCTAATCCTGAGAGAATAGCTAGCCATAAAGAAAGTTCAGTAGGACCAGCTGGGCATTGATGTTCACTTCTAGCCAGACATATCCAATTTATGTGACTTTGGCATATGGGCGGCTTTAGGGATATTGGCTAAAATAAATGAGGTAAAATTAATTTTGGTTGTTTATTCTTGAGTGTAGGTTTCAGAAGGTGTCAGGAGCAGAGGCTGGGTAGCTCCCCAGAAAGGCCCACCTCTTTTCTGCTCTAATCTAGCACTGTGACCCCTCTCCCCTCTGCCTCAGAGGGCTGAGCTCCCAGGTGCTGTTTGTCTTCAGTCAGCTCAGGCATTTCCTCACCTCAGGGTGATGTGTGCAGATCTTTCTCTTCCAGTCACATCTTGCAGTAACCCTTTCCCACCGGCTTCCCTAGAGGTTAGATAGACAGCTGCTTTTACACAAGAGGCAACTTTCTCAGTTTAGAAGTTGTTATGGCTAAATGGTTGAAAATGTGTTTTGTAGTTTCACTCAGAATTTCTCAATGGTTTGCAGCTGCTATTGAATCCCTAAAAACAACTTTCCTCCTCTTCAATGAAGCATGGAGAAAATTATTTCGGAGTTGGGTTTTCGATGCCTCCTCAGAGCTTGCTGAAGGGATAGTTGAGAAAGTCGTTCGTCATGACAGCAAATAAACAGAAATATTTTCACATGCAAGAATACATTTTTGACAAATTTTGTTTGTCAGAATGGCATAGATCTGTAGTCCGCCGTGTAGAAGGATGCTTTTTGATGGCCACAAAGCAGGTCTTTTAGGCAGCAGGTCTATCTGGCACCCAGGCTGTTGAAATCCAAGTGGTGTGTTGTATTTTCCAAGTTTGGTCCCATTCTTGATTCAAAAGACTGGTGGGACTTGTTCAGGGTCTTTTAGTAACTTTTAAATTTGTGGCTAAGATTGGAATTGGAACATTCCAGAACATGTAACAGTAGCTTAGTGATAGTATGTATTTACCAGAATCCTGCCTTTGCCCCTCCTCTGGGGCTCGGGTTGTTTGTATTAACTGGTTTGGTAGGCTGCACATTTATCTGTCCTCTGGAGCGCCAAAGGATTGCAAACTTGAGAAGTTTCTTGCCTCTTTATTCCTGTAGGAGTTTCTGGGGTTGGCTCCTGGGGTGGGAGCTGCCATATAAGGATGAGGGAAGGGGATTGGCTGGCTCTGCTAGTCACACCCACTCCTCAAGCTTGCTTTCATTACTCTATTAGTGGAGATAGTGGATACTTGGGATAATTATTTATGACTGTCTTTCCCTCCACAGTGCAGAGCGCACTTCACTTGTTTTCGTCAACTTTGTGTAATCTATGTGTTTATGATACACCGAAGAGCAATACATTTGAGGAGAGAGATAATTACCTCTGACATACTCACAGAAATGAGACCATGAGAGGACATGGCAAGAGGGTTGCCTAAGGAAAGGATTCCGTTACTACACTTGGGGAGAATGAGCCACACGAGAAAGTCTCCCTGTCAAGAGTCACAGCCCGACGGGAGGCACAGGTGATAAAACGAAGCGATGAATTCTGAGATTTTCTTTTTGCAAATCAGACATTTTTCATAGTTTAACAATATCGCCTTTTAAATTTTTAATATGGCACTTTCCCGTGGAAGAATTCAACAGCCTTGGTGCGGGAGGAAGAAATGCTTAGGCTGTGCACTGCATCCTTTGGCTTCTCATAATTATGCATTGTTTTTGAGGAAACTACTTAACAGCCACCTGACCTTAAAAAGTAGTTTTCCTGCTGGGCGGTGGTGGCGCACGCCTTTAATCCCAGCACTTGGGAGGCAGAGGCAGGCGGATCTTTGCGAGTTCGAGTCCAGCCTGGTCTACAAAGCGAGTCCAGGACAGCCAGAGCTGTTAAACAGAGAAACCCTGTCTCGAAAAACCAAAAAAAAAAAAAAAAAAAAAAAAAAAGTAGTTTTCCTTTCACTTTGGTGGCTCATATAGTTGGGGAAATAATCTTCAAGAATATGATTCGGTGAGTCTTCACTGGGCTTCCTCCTGTCCCTCCAATGTGGGGCTTCTTTACAAGGGGTAAATTGTCTCAACATCTATAAAGAAAGAAATTCAGGGTGGGGTGGATAACCCTACTATTGTCTACTTAATTTTCTAATTTCTGGATTAATAAGAAAGCATGGAAGCAAGTAAGAGATTGAGGCCTGGGGAGATAGCATAGCTGACAAACATGCAGGAAGGTTGGGTCTGATCCTGAGCACTGCATAAAATTTTAGGTGTGGCACACACCTAAAATTGGCTCTTAGGAGGTGGCGGCAGGAGAAACAGAAGTTCAGGATTGTCATTGGCTATTTGCTGAGTTCTTGTCAATCCTGGGATATATGAGATGCTGTCTCCAAAACAAAACAACAAGTGAGGGGGTTGGAGGGATGGCTGAGCAGTTAAGAGCACTGGCTGCTTTTCCTGAGGATGCTGGTTCAAATCCCAGCACCCACATGGCGGCTCACAATCATCTGTAACTCCAATTTTAGGGGTTCTGATGCTGTTTTTGAACATGGACCCTGTATGTACTTGGTGGATATACATGAATTCAGGCAAAGGACTTACACATAAAACAAAACAAAAATCCAAGAGAAAGACACTCAGAGAGAGAGAGAGAGAGAGAGAGAGAGAACAGATCTGTTAAGGAGGGAAGTAAATAGGTTTGGAATTCCACCATCTTTAGTTTTTCTATGGTTCCTCCTTGGTGAGCCAAATCCAGCCCTTCCTTATCAACAAAGGAGCTCATCATGATCATGAGGAAGAGACAAAGAGGATCTAGCTAGAATATTCTGGGACCTCATTGCTCAGAAGAGAGAGAAGAGGGGCTGTTTCGACGAATTTCACCGAGGAAGAAAATGCTTGCACGGTGTTTATAGACAAGGCGATCTGTCTTTGCCTATGGCAGTTCTCAGCAGCAGGGTCTCCATGCAGCGACTAGAGAATTCTTTGAAGTAGGCACTCCCAGACAAGAAAGGGAAGAGCCAAAAGGTTTGGATTCCCCTATAAATTAAACCCAGTGTCAATAGGGGTCAGAGTAAGAAACTTTAAATGTCTAGTTTTCCCTGCCGTCCACACAGAGAACCTCTTCCACTCACGTCCTCCATGCCCAGTGAATAAATATTAAGTGGTTTAGGTGTTCACTACTGTTTGATATGAAAAAGGATGATTCATTAGGCTGAATCAGGAGGGGCAAGAGACACCATTTCTCTCCCTGTGCACCAAGCTAGGTTACACTGAAGTGAATTCCCAGAAAAGTCGTAAAATAGTGAAATAATTATAAGCCAGCTACCAGGCCGACAGCTGTGTGGTGCACAGGACCCTGAAGACAGGCCTCCGTGTTGTGGCAAGACAGTATTGCTGACCAACCGTATGGTGTCATGGCTGTGGAAGTTGGTGGCTGCCTTTTGTTTGGGGAACTCTCTCAGCCATGGGTCTGTGGTAGCTCTCAGTAACTTCCTGTCTCCCTGGAAGGCGTGCTCTTGGCCCTGGGCCAGGCTTGTTCTTCTGTAGCAGTTTCAGGTCAGGCTGAGGAGCTTGTGTTTGGTGAGGATTGACTGCTGGTTACTCTTCAGACCATTTGTTCCACAAAGTTCCACACTGGGACCTTTTTGCATGGTGGCTCAGTGGCCACATTACAAAGAGAGCATTTTTACATGCATACTAATTAATTAATAAATGTATAATAGATTCCTGGAGACTCAGTACTCCTGGTGAAAGTGAAAGTTGTTTGTATTTTTAGCATTTTTTTTTCAGAGCCCTTTTCAAGCTGCCTCTTCATTCCTAAGGCTCAACTAGCTAAGGCTTACTACACTGGCTAGGACGCTAGAGGCAGGGTTCCTGTTACCAAAAAAAAAAAGAGTGAGTCCCCATCTATCTAGTTTTTACTTAGGGCTAAAACAGGCCCTATGCTTAGCCTGGGTCTATTTTTTGCAAGTGTGAAGCCAGCATGTGTGTGTGCATAAAAAAGCTGATTAGTTAGTTCCACTTTCTTCTGGAGAGGTCTCCTCTGTCACCGTGTTGGCTGTTCACAAGGCCAGGGTTTTTCTGTCATCCTGAGTCCTGAACGGCTCTAATCTCTCTTGGTTAGGGCTAGCCATTCTGGCTCTTTTTTCTACCTCATGCCCCCCCGCCAAAGTATGAGGATGATCCCCAACAGAACACCTGGGAGAGGTTCTTTCAAACCCAGCAGAAGGCGAGACCCAGAGAGACTCGCACTCCATGAGGAGAGGCTGCATCCTGTGCTGCTGCTCTGCTCAGTGAGAGAGAATATTTTTATCCCAGGAACTGAAAGGAGGAAGCGGGTGCCACTCATACTTCGATTGAGGAGCACCAAATGCCACCATGTTCTTGGTCTCTGTGGGTCCTCTGTCCTTTTGTCATGTGTGTGCATTCGTGTTTTTGTGTGTGCAGGTGGAGACCACAGGAGGGTGTTCGACATCTTCCTCTGCTGCTTTCTTCCTTCTACAGCCGACCAGCCTGCTGCAGGGATCACCTGTCTTCACAGAGCTCTGGGACTGCAAGGGGGTGTCACACCCACTGAGGGTTGACATGGGCACTGGGGATTAGAACTCAGGTCCTCATACTTTTGTGGCAAGGGGTTTACCCACTAAGGTGTTTCCTAGCCCCTATGAAACCTTCTGATGTGGAACACCGATGAAGCTTGATGTGGTTATGATGTTGGATAAATGTATTTCTTTTTCTCATGAACAAATGTCATTACAGGGCCAATGGTGCTATCTCTTAATTACACACACACACACACACACACACACACACACACACACACACACATCTTTCTAATGACTAACCAGATTTTTATTTACACTCTGGGCTGTGCTAGGGGAACTGATATATGATAACATTTTCTGTAGATGAAGTATCCTTGTTTCCTTGGAATTTCTAAGGACCTTTTTATTACACTTATTTTGTGTGTGCCCGTGTGAACATACCATGAGGTTTACACAGAGGTCAGAGGACAACTTTTTGCCCTCATCCTTTTTCACTTTTGATTATTGGCCTTGAAATCAAATGTTTTTAAGTTCAGAGAGTTGGTCTGCTTGTGAATCTCCTATAAGTGGGTTTGTGCTTGCTGGGTGAAGTCAGGGTTTAGGAGCAGCTGTACCTTGCCCTGGAAGTGATTCAGAACACCTTGAGGTGAGGCTGGGGTCCGCTATTCTGTTGGTGTGCTAATTAGTTTGTGCCAGCAACTTGTGTGTGAGCCTCTCCTTGGCAGTGCATCCTTATGAAGTCCCTTCCCTTGGGTCTCCTAGGTGAGGAGAACAACCCACATGATGTCTTTCTGTACCTTTGCCCTCTTGGTTCTTGGCTATCACTTGTGGAGGGTTTGGTGTAAAGGTGGCAAAAAGAGATGAGTGGGGGATAGATCAGGCAGCCAGAAGGGACAGATAGAAAAAGGTAGAAAAAAGGGAAGACTGGTAAGAAATGACAAACACTCTGGGGTCCTATGAAGGGGTACCATGTAGAGGTAACTTTCGTTCTCCTGGGGTAATTGTCGTCTTGGAGACTTACTGCCTCCATCTGCTAATGTAGGCCTAGTCCTGGAAGCTTCCAGCCTCTGTACAATCTAATCTAGGGCTAAAATGTTTTCTGCCTCTGAGACTTACTGCTGACTAAGCTCACCCTCTCTAGTTTTTTTCTTTACTCTGGCTGGCTGGTTCAACTCAGCTGTTCTGGCTCAGACTCCTCTCCAAGATGACAGATTCAATCTGGTTTCTCTCTCGGCCTCTGAATTGTTCTGCTTGGCCTCATACTAACTGTAGTAATTTGTTAGAATCTTCTGGTTCCTTCTCATTCTCTGGCTCTTCTGTTTTCACCTGCATCTAGTTTGTTCTTTCTTCAACCTGTCTCTGTAAAACTCTCCCAGTAAAACTGTGTCTAAGTTCCACGAACTGACCTGCCAGGAACTCAGCTCCACTCACTGCCTCTTAACTCACTGACTCAGCAGAACTGACTGAACTCAGAGATCTGCCTGCCTCTGTCTCCCGAGTGCTGGGATTAAGTTTTTCACCTGGACCTAAGTTTTTCTTTACCTGAAACTCGTTATTCGCCAGGCTGGCCTTGACCTAAGAGATCTGCTTGCCTCAGACTCTTGGGATTAAAGGCATGTCTGTATTCTAGCCAGAGTAGCCATGTTGCTGGATTAAAATTCCTGTGTAGTAACATTTTCTGAGATGAAGTATCCTTGTTTCCTTGGAATTTCTAAGTATCTTTTTATTGCATGTGTTTTGTGTGTGTGTGTGTGTGTGTGTGTGTGTGTGTGTGTGTGTGTGTGTGT
>CAJQZJ010032244.1:4455038-4500395 GCA_907164525.1 Lophiomys imhausi
TGTGTGTGTGTGTGTGTGTGTGTGTGTGTGTGTGTGTGTGTGTGTGTACATGTCATAGAGTGCACATAGAGGTCAGAGGACAATTTTAGGAGCTATTTCCTCTACATCCACCAGGTGTATTTTGGGACTCGAACTCAGGTTGTCAGACTTAGTGCCAAGGCGTCACCATCTTGCCCACCCATAAGTTTGTAAGTATCCTTACAGTCATTTTATATTTTCAGAATACTAGCAGATATTCTAGCTATGCAGCACATTTGTGAGACAAATATAGAAAGACCCTGCTCACTTTCCAAGTGTCCAAACAGCACCGGGGCTGCATGCTCGGTCTGTGGTTTAGCTGCTCCAGTTGAGGTGGGAGAAATTGGAATCTAGAAATCTAGCCATGTTTTTATAAATAAACCGTTAAATATAATCTTTGGGGATTCTGAGGGCAGTTCAATTACATGTATGAAAAAAAAAACAAACGTGTGCCCTAATGAGATTTATACTATAATTATGTAATGCCTAGAGGACTCTTCTAGTTGAATTGTAGGGGTTCTTTGCCTTGTAGCCAGCAAGCACCACAGCCCCATCACTTTGTGATCCTCTAGTTGTTGTCCCAAACAGTCACAAAATGCCCTGTGACTCAATTATAAGTGTCTTCTGGGGACTGTGTAATTATATAGCATGTAGTTATCATCCTCAAGTTCCAAGGACATTAAGCCAGTGGGATAGTTTAGTGGTCCATGCTCTTTACCTTGTGATTGACAGCACAAGTTCCTCCGGGCAGTTTTACCACTTCGATAAGAGAATGATTTTTAAGTTCTGGAAAAGTCTTATCTATTAATTTTTTAGGTTATACAGATTTTTTTATTATTTTTGAGATGCGGTCTCTTTCTGTAACTCAGGCTGGCCACCAATTTAAGACACCCCCCCCCCACCCGGCCCCAGCCTCCTGAGTACTGAGATTACAGGTGTAAGTTACCATGGCTGGCCTGTCAACGTAATAAATATGACAGTTAGTACTTATACTTTGACGTGAGCTCACTGACATGATGTTAAGCCACCAGTCAGAAGCTTCGTTCTGAATAAATTTAACAAGAAGCTAAAGACACAGACCCTCAACCTCTAAAGGGTTCAGTGAAAAGGGGGGGATTGTGTCTGTAAAGCCACATGTTTATAAAGCTAAATGGATACCACAAACAATACCAGAAAATAAACCAAAGGCAGGAAGTACTTTCAAGTTGCTCCTACCTAGTCATCTGGATGAAAGAACGGAGAACCGGCGTTTCCAGAGATGTCTGTACAGCACTGGAAGGCTCCAGCCGCCTGCTCCCAGGACCCTAAGGAGGCTTTTCTTGCAGACCCTGCCTTCTTCCAGTACCCTTTAAAGTGGTCACTAGCTCTCAGCAGCAATTGCTTCTGAGAATTGTCCAAACAGCCCTGACATGGGTCCCTTGGTATACCGTTATCTGCTCTCCTGTTTAACCTTTTTCTAATAGCCTCCCAAAGTCCAGAGTTTTCAGGTGATCCCTAGACGAAGTTATAAGAGACGTTTTTCTCCCTCTTGACCCCACAGCTGCCAAGAGCTGTAGCCATCTGGACATTGCTTTCTTGCCTCATTTCTTGGTACTTTGAGGGGCCAGGTTTGTGTGAAAGTGAAGTGACATGTGGGGACCACTGTGAGTGCTTTCATAAGGACCTTCTTTGTCCACTCTCTCCCACATCTCTCTCTTGCTTCGCTCTGTTCTCACAGCTGGGCCGGGTAAGGAAGTGACTCTCCCTTTCTTTGGCATTCCTTTGTGGTTTTTTTTTTTTGTTTATTCACTTCATTTTATCTGGGAATGTTTTGCCGGTGTGTATGTCTATGCACCGTGTGCATGCTTGGTGCCCATGGAGGTCAGAAGCGAGCATCAGATCCCTCTGGAATGGAATTGCAGATGTATGTGAACTACCACGTGGGTGCTAGGGATTGAACTGGGTCCTCTGCAAGGGCAGCAAATATTCTTCATCATAGAGCCCTCTCTCCAGCCATTTCTTTGCCTTTCTTCAGCTCCATATTTCTGAGGCATGCATGTCAATACCAGGGCAATTAGTAGCTGCAGAGCAGGGCCAGGCATGATGGCGCACACCTTTGATTCCAGCATTTGGGAGGCAGAGGCAGGCGGATCTCTGTGAGTTTGAGACCAGCCTTAACTACAAAGTGAATTCCAGGACAGCTGGGGCTATGTAGAGAGACCCTGTCTTAAAAAACAAACAAGGAACAACAATGTTTATGTCCCTGGTAGAAATTGAAGGCTGTAAGCTAGGGAGATGGCTCAGTCATGACAGAGCTTGCCTCAGTAACATGAAGACTTGAGGTCACAAGCCCCAGAGCCCAGGTTTTAAAAGAAGTCAGTAATGATAGGCGCGGTGGCTCACAGTTGTAATCCCAGCAGTGTGGCAGAAGAGACAGGCAGGTCCCTGGCACACACCAGCCAGCTAGCCTCTCCTTCACAAGTTCCAGGCTAATGAGAACTCTTGTCTCAATAAACAAGGTGGACTGCTCCTGAGGAAGGACAGGTGAGTCTGTCCTTTTCGTGCACACATGCACATATGTGCTCGTGCACCACCAGAGACAGCATTCCTGATTTTACAGGGGTGAAGAACACAGGGAATGTCTACTCTGAAGGAAGACCAGTGGCAGAGGGCTGAACCTTCCCTATCTTAGCTTCACAGTGTGGGTTATAAATGCCATTACCCCACTATCAACATAGCCGCCCCTGAACTTGGTAGTGGAGATGGCCTAGGGGGACGAAATGGCCACAGAGGTGAGGGCTACAAGGGAAAAAGAGAAGGGTTGTGGTGAAATAAATCAAAACGAAGAACGCTCGCAGACATTGGGATATTGACTATTCATTAGCAAGAATTGATTTTTTTTTTTTTTTTTGCAATGGGGAGAGGAAGTGGTTCCCCGCCCCTCAACACACACACACACACACACACACACACACACACACACACTTTAAGACAGCTTGTGGAAACTCCACTCTGCCATTCCTTTCTGGAGTCATCTTTGTGGTTCTGCACAAACCCCAGACACCTGCACCTCTGCAGGTGCTTCAGGAGGAAGCAGCTTGTGTACCTGCAGAGGTGGGACCCCCCCACTTTAGGCAGGGCACCTGCCCTATATTTCCTGTTTTCCTCACCCAACCTTCTCCTGAGGACTGTGGACTGTGTGCTCTTGTCACACACAGGGACACCACAGCCTGTGTGGTCTCAGAGGTCTTCTATGCTGGGTGGCTTGGCTCATTTTTCTCCTAGCCTCTTTTCAAGGTTTTCCAGTGCAAATCACCAGTGTCTTCCTCTGAGAGCTGTGTTAGTCTGTGTCGCACACACATAATTTCTCATGACCACACATAAACAATGTTCCCACTGTCAAAGCTAATGTGGCCCACACTGCCACCTGGGAGAGGCAGTTTAGTTAAAGGAAGTGTATTATAGCGGTTGCCAGGAACTCAGGGTTACTTCAGGCCTGTCACTCAAACTGTGTGACTTGACCCAGTCATCTTATGTCTGAAGACATGGCTTGAAGTGATTGATCTGTCAGACCACTTCACAGTAAGAAAGAAATAGATTCATGGGCTGGGGATGCCACTTAGTTGGCAGAGAGCTTGCCTAACATGCCTGGACTTCTGAGTGAATGGTTGTGAGCCTATCACTCTAGAGCTAGAAGGGGTAGGATCAAAAGTTCAAAGCCACTCTTGGCCAAATAGGGAGTTCTAGGCCAGCCTGAGTTACATGAGACCCTGCGGGTAGGAAAAACAAACCCAAACTCAATTTATGACAAGCAAGTTTTTGGTGCTATATATCCAGGCCATCCTGCTCTAAACCCTCTAGAGTACCAGTAGCTTCTTCCACCCCGCAATAAGAACAAAATAAGCTCCCATGACTGAAGGGTTATGTCCAAAAGATCATACTGACAAATTCTCTCCCTCCCCTCCTCTGAGTCAGGGCTCACATAGATGAGGCTGGCCTTGGAACTCACTGTGTAGCTGAGGCTGACCATGAACTCCTGATCCTCCATGTTCAGAGTGTCAGGATTATAGATTGTACAATGGCCCCTGGCAATACTGATTTTGCTTTGTTTGTTTCTGAACAGACAGTGCATCTTAACTTTGTCACAGACTTACCAATCGCAGCCTGAGGCCTTCCAGGACCAGATTCTTCCAGCTCCTCCCCTAGGCCTGTGTGCTTTTCTTCCAGGGTCTTCTGATTTCTTTCCCTGTTGTTTAGTTAGTGCCATCTTTCTTCCCCTAAGAGTGAAGCCAAAGCATGCTTGTAAATGTCATTTCCCAGTGATTTGTAGGTAAATCTCTTCCTTCCATAAAGGCAAGAAATAGCTGAAGAATTTCATGCTTTTAAAAAATATTATTATTCAGAGTGCAGCATATCGACTCTTGCAGCAGATATGACAGTGGCCTTCAGATGGCTTTTCAGACTCTCAGTTCCTTACTTTCAAACAATACACTGTTTTGCTCATCACACCCACTTGGACTTCCTTTCTTCCTTTAGAAAATATGTTTGGTTTTTTGTTTTATTGTATTCTAGGCTAACCTTAAACTTGCTAGGTAGCCCAGGAATTTGCTATTCCCCTGCATCAACCACCTAAGACACATTTGGAAAACTAAAATTGTGGCTGTGGCCCATGAGAAAGCATGCAGGACTCACCATGGGTACAAATGATGAGGGCACAGTAAATACGCACAGCCATTGTTTCTTTGCTTTTGGAGAGGTTTAGTTTCTTAGCAGATGGGCCAGCACCTTTTCTAAATTAATTAAGAATTTAGGGCTGGGGCAGTGGCTTAGTGGGTAAAATGGTTGCTGCACAGGCCCCAAGACCTGACTTCATCACCAGAATCCATGGGAAGCTGGATTTGGTAGCGTGTGCCTGTAATCCCAGGGCTCTCTAATGAGGTGGGAGGCAGCTACAGGAATCCCTGCAAGCCCTCAGGCCAGCTAGCCTGGCATGTTCAGTGGCAAGTAAGAAGAGACCCTGTCTCTCAAGGTAGAGGGCAAGGACTCATACGCAAGGTTGCCCTTAGGCATCCACACATGTGCTGTGGTATGTCAGTGTCTGTCCTCACATGAGTATGAACACACATGCACACATACACATAAACACAGATTTAAAAAATTTCGTACATTAGCATGTTTATATTATTCTAAGAAGATTAAATAATTTTCTAAAGTGGTATGTATATCTAACATATTCTGCATACACAGACATTTTCCTGTCCTCAGGTCTCTTTTGTCAAACTTTTTTTTTTTCAAGATCTCTAAATCAGTCAAGTTATTTTGAGACCAAGTCACATTCTTTTACAATTCCAAATTATAATGGGGGTGAGAGGGTTGTCTCTAACCAAATTCAAGGAAGAACAACATGAATAAAGTTGGTGCAGTTTATTGTCTGGTGTTTGCCTGGCAGATACCTGGATAAGCTGTGTGTCCCAGGCTTCACAGATGAAAAACAAAACACATGAGGCTAGCCTGCCTCTGGTTTCTGTGACCTCTGGGGTCTGGTATCTTCAGTGGATACCTAGTTTTATGATTGATGCCTGTCCTGCCTTTGCTGAGTAAGGGAACAGTAGCAAGTCTCAGATTTTTTCCCCATCCTAAATGACCAGCTAAGCTTTGGCTCCTGTAGTCACCCTACTGATGGTGTGTGTCTCCTTTTTTTTCTATTTGTTTCTGTTCCCTTGTTCACTGGTTTAGCTCATCATCCCAGGGGAAGTAACCAGATAGAAAAAAAAAATCTGCCTATTCTTTGGGCAGATTTTTCTTTTTTTAATTTAGAAACTTTTTCCTAAATTTCCTTTGCCTCTTGGCAATAAATACTACAGCCAAAAATCAATTTTGTCTTAATTTACTCAAACGTAATTGTTTTACGTTATGGGGGGTGGAGGGGGTGGGAGGGGGTGTTGCTCAGTGCTGGAATACAGTCCTAGGATGCAGGAGGCCTGGGTATGATGGCCCAAATTGTGTAAAACAAAAAGGCTGACTCAGAGAAAGAAAGCTCATGCAGGAATCTCAGGAGTGCAAGGACTGAGCAGTACCCTCCGTGTATGTAGGATGTTGGTGTCGTGAGGATGAGCCGGACAGTTGACATGCAAAGCATCCAGGTGGCTACTGGTATTCACTATGGCCTGGGAAGGGTCCATTCCCATGATCCTAGCCATGGAAAAAGCAACTGACTACATTGGCAGCGTACTCACACGCCAGACACTGTTTGTAGTACTTCATAGGGAGTGTTTCTTTGCTTTTATGGCCATTGTAGTTATTATTTCCATTTCAAAAAATGAGAGTACTGAGTCTCAGAGAATTCCAGTTGCTTATCAGCTCATAAAGATCTCCCCCTGATCCTCAAGTTCTGGTGGTCGTTATTGTCCTCTGACTGGTGTCTCTGCTCTGACCTTCAGAACTGCGTAGGTGTCTGCTCTGTCGCTGGTCCTACCTGGGGCCCGCTTGCTATAAGTAGGTCTCATGGTTGGTCCTCTACTCTTAAAATGACCAAGTCAAAGTTTTGTTGGGCTTTGAACATGTACTCAGAGGACCAGTGCGGCTGGCCCAAGAGCCATATCCTGTTTTCAGTGCTGGCCTGGAATTGTGTGCTCAGAGTGAGCCCTATGCAGAGCTGACACTCGGTGGGATATGACAAGCACCCTGTACATCCCAGAGGACACTAGAGTCACCACTGCACATGGCACAAAGGTTCCTGCCGAGTTTAGTGCTTTCTGCCATTTCACTCATTCCTGGCACCCAGAGCCTTCTGGAACCTTTGGAGAGTTCTTTGCTTGGGGGGGGAATGAGTGCTCACTTATAAAGCAGCGCTCTTGCCTCTTTGGTGTTGTAGAGAATTCTTCACAAAGGTGGGAGGAGAAGTTTAGAGCAAGCTGTTAAATCAGACAGACAGACAGACGAGAACTAAAGGGATCCAGGGCTTAGGCCAAGAGCTTCGGCAGAGACAGGAGCAGCTGTCTGATGTGCTGCTGATGTTGAGCGAGACGCTAGACGGCAAGGGCAGTGACCATAATTTAGCAAGGTCATTCTGTTTGGTGGGACAGTGATTCAGAAGCTTGTCGGCTCAGTAGACCATCATCTCGTTCTTAGTTAGCTCTCAATGTGCATGTAAACCAGGGAACCAACTGAGACATATGCATATTTATGTGTATGTATACATAAGCTGACATGTGTATAGCTGGCTTGACCTGCATTCTTTCATGCTAAAGTTGAGTACTTTCAGTGAAGGTACTTTCCGTCTGGGCTCAGTTTCCCCACTGTAGAGTAGTCCCTTCCTCCTGGTATTTGTGTGAAGACAGAGATGTAATTTTTGTAGAAATTTCAGTGACAATCTGGGTGTATAATGCACTTTCTATAAATACAGGCTGTTATTCTTGGCATATCACCAGGATGCCCACTCTATGCCACTTCTATGGTAGGCTCAGAAGGTACCAATGAGAGAAGGAGATAGGGGAGAGGGGCGGGGGGAGAGAGAGACTTATTCTAGGTTTGTAGTGGGTGTTGAGGGAGGGGGGAGTTGAGCTTTTGCTAGCTTTCTTGTATTTCTACAAGAAACAGGGTTTAGCATGGTTATGGTCCAAATGAATCCTTGTAAGTCCAAACTTTCCCCTCACATTTTTATCTGTGTCATTCATTTTAGACTTACCACGTACTGTTTCTCACCATGTGTCACTGACCAGCCATGTGGCACTTGTAACCCAGAGGCAGGTATCAAGCAAGTGCAACACAACCAGGAGGGTTTGGGGATCCATTACCTCCAGGTGTGGAGATGGCCATGGCACAGGGAATAACAAGTGGACAAACTGTGACCTGGACTGGGGTCCAGAGGGGAGGGTGTGGCTCCCAAGGCTTAGTGTCCCCCAACAAGGCCAGGCTATGGCCCAAGCTGGCCAGTGTCAAGGTCAGAGGCCCACAAGAAATGCTACAGGCCTTGGCAGTGAGAGGGACCTGTTAGGGGTCACAACGCAAAGGTTTGCAGGGTATGACGGACGACTCAGGACAGAGAGTGGTGGGAGAAGAGACCGGTATAACAGACAGACCCTGGGATACCGGGTGGGGGGAGGAGGAGGGCTTCTCTGCTGTGTTCAGGACTTTAACTCTGTGATATAGTAGTCGAGAAACCACAAGAGGATTGTAAGCAAGGGAGTGGTGTGTTCATTAGGCTTTTGATAAGGCCTTGTGTGGTGGTCATATTAAAGATAGTTTTGAGTCAAAGATTTGTGGGTAGGAAAGCCAGTCAGAGTATTATTGACTATTGCAGCAAGAAATGTTGACGGGCTTGAAGCCAAGGAGTGGTAGGTAGAGATGAAGATGAACTTATTCAGTAAGAAACTCACTGACTAGACAAGGGAGGATGGAGAGAAATTGGGGGCAATTCCCAGGTTTCCATCCTTAGCATCCTAGGAACTAAAAGAGCAGCCTTCTTTTTTTGTTTGTTTTTTGTTTGTTTGAAACAGGGTTTCTCTGAGTTCCAGAGCTGTCCTAGCACTCAGGCTGTAGACCAGGATGACCTCCAACTTAGAGATCCACCTGCCTCTGCCTGGGACTCAAGGCATGCCGCCACCCTCCTCGAGTGACCTTCTGTGTGAAGGGAAGAAGTGCAGTTGGCAGCACCAATTGATTAATGAGCTTCTGCAATATTCCTTCTGCAGGAGGATTAGCAGTCATTTGGACAGATAGGTCTAGAATTGAGCCCAGAGGGCTGAGTGTCATGAACAGACATTGCACATGGCTAAGGCTTCAGAGTTTATGGCCAACACCATAGAAGCATGAAAGGAAGGGAGTGGGGAAAGACCTTTGGGAAGCACAATACTCAGTGTGGTTTGAAAGATCCGGAAGGAAGAGTACAGTTAGTTCCGATCACCAAGATCAGGAAGTAAAAGGCAAGGAGAAGGTAGTTGCTTTTGTCATGGGACAAAACAAGGACCAAGTGCATCTTGGGATTGGCTATGGGAAAGTGTGAGCAGAGAAAGTTCCTGAGAAGGTTTTAGTAAGATCAGAAGCCAGATTTGACTAGGGAGGACCAGCAGGCATAGTGGGAAGGCAAAGAAGCTAGGAGGGGATCTCACCTTCCAGCTTTGAAGGGTCCCTTCAAGGGCTGGCTTGGCTTTTGGGGACAAGAATGTCTTCAGTTTCTGTGATCTTGTAGTTCTTGTTATTGCATTATATCCCTGCTCCCCAGTGCAATTACATTACTTTATACAAACAAGATCTTGCCTTCCAGGGTACTGTTGGAATAACTCAAGTGTTACTGCTCATGATAATGTTAGCCTTCCATCTTCAAATAAGATCCACTAACTCAAAATCTGCTGTTGCATCGTTAGAACATGTACCATCCTCTGTACTTAGGAGGGAGTTGACATGGTTTGTATATACACATATGTGACTATTTGTCAAACATGTACCATCCTCTGTACTTAGGAGGGAGTTGATGTGGTCTGTACATACACATATGTGACTATTTGTCACACAATCAGGATCCTTACAAAGGATGATTGCAATGAATAAAGTCCTTTTGTTACTAATATTTAATTCATTCCTTCTTTCTTCCTCCTTTCTTCCTTTCTCCCCCTTCTTTCTTTACCACTAACTCATGATCTTCTTTCCTCTACCTTCAAAGGGCTGGGCTTATAGGTCTGCACTTCTGTGTCTACCTAATTACCAATAGTTTTTCTGTGATGAAATTATTCATTGCTTGAAAATACATGCTTTTAACAGCTACTATTTTATAAAAAATGCTCATTTAGGCTGGGCGTGGGGGTGCCTTTAATCTCAGCACTCAGGGAGGCAAAGGCAGGTGGAATCGATCTCTGTGAGTTCAAGGCTAGCCTGGTCTACAAAGTGAGTCCAGGACAGCCAGGGCTTGTTACACAGAAAAACCCTGTCTTGAAAAACAGAAACCAAAAAAAGCTCATTTTATTGAGAGCTTTTCAGTGTATGTATCTTGGTGTTCATTCGACAATGTACATATGTGTTTTGGTAAAACACAGAATTCGAATCTACTGAAAAGTAAGTTAAAGTTGAACTTAATTTTAAAACAAAACAGAACAAAACACGAACATTGTTGCTCAGTTTCTGTGATTAAAAGACATCAGAGAACAGTTAATGTCTGTGAATTGTTTCTCTTGAAGGAACTTGACTCTTCTGCATTATAGAACCTGTGTTGGCCAGTGGGGCTGTGTGGATGAGTATTGGTGTTTGGTGTTAGGGTTGTTCTGTAATTCTGAAACTAGGATTCCCCAGGCTGCATTCTGTACCGTGGGCTTTCTCAACATAAGAACAAAATCTACCCCATGTTTTCTAGGAGTTACTAGCTAACTGATTTGAGTTGGAAGCAAGCCTTCCTAAAACCTCAAACTCCTAACACAAAATCTCACATGTTGTGGTGTGTGTTCTGTCTGTCTGTCAGTCTGTCTGTTTTTCTAACTCAGGGTCTCATGTCCTCTAGAACTGCGACCCCAGAAACCCAGCTCTAAAATACGAACTTGGATCTGTTGTGTGAGTTTTTGGTCTGTTGCCTAGAATTTACTAGGTTTCTTTGGGGTGACTTTTTATGTTTGAAACATGCTTTCTAACTCAAACTGGCCCCGAACTCCTGATGTAGCAAGGGGTGACCTTGAACTTCTGACCCTCCTGTTTCCGTCTTCCAAGTGCTGGGATTGCAGGTGTGGGCCACCTTGCCTGGCTTATGGGGTGCTGGAGGTGGAGCACAGAGACTTACCCATGCGAGGCAAGAACTCTACAATTGAACGACACTCCCAGGTTCTGAGGAGGTGGCTTGTGTGGGTCTTCCGTCCCTTGAAAGAACATTCCTGACAGATGTTACTTCCTTTCAAGTTAAGAGACACTTGAAAGTGGTGGAGGACTTTGCCGCCCTAGTGACTCTCCAAGGCTGTCCTGGTCAGCGCTGCTGAAGGAAATCACAGTGCTGCATGAAGAACTGGGTGCTGCCTTCAAGACTGGCTAGAACTGCATATAAGCCAGCTTGAGCTCCGTCATGGATGTGTCTGGGAGCCAATAGAAGCAGTCTGTAAGAGACTGGATTAGTACAGTGTCTGTTGAAACAGCTCTCTCTGGAGCTGATTTCCTGATGCTAACCAGCCCACCAGAGAGCACAAACTTGGGCATTATGGCTCCAGCAGCCACAAGATGATGTGGAGGGAAAGAGCTGTTTTGATTGCAGGCCCGCTTGAAGGAGGAAGGTTCATCTCTCTGGAAGGAACTCGGACTGCATAACCTGCAAGTTTGAGAGGAGAGAATGTTGTGGTTGTTGACATTTGTTTAGAGGTTTTGAGAGAAAATTAAATTGGCCTTTTCTTAAAAAACGGAGTAAGTCTTTCATTTCAAACCTTCATTGCTTTAGAGTTGGCTGTGGAATGGGGCAAGGAGAATGCTGTTTGCCTTTGGGCTGCACAGACTGGCCTGGTTTCAAGAAACTTGGTGAGGTGTGGGGTTCATTTCCTGTCCTCTGCCCATTAATGCCTGAGTACATTCTCACTACTTCATCTTTTATTTTATTGTTCAAGGAGCCAGGCAGTCTCCGCATATATAAAAAGAAATCAGAAGTTGCTTAAAGGTGTTGCTTTCTCCAAATTGAATGTAAGATTTTTTTGGATTTCTGAAATGCCATCTCATTTCCTTCCAAATGGTGGGGAAGCAATGTGGGTTTGAGGTCACATGAACTTTTTTATTCTGTAGCCCTGAAGGAGATTCCGCAGACTCAATTAGTCTCAGGTGCCAGAAAATGGAAGATCTAGGGAAAGTTGAGAGGAGAGGGGGGATGGAAAAAGGGAGAGAGACGAGTATTCAAACAAGTTGAGTCACTTCTCACCTATTTCCAAAACATACGTACATACAGACAGACAGACAGAAACACACACACCACAATTGTACTATTCAGAGGTGAATGTGCTATGAAATCGAAGCATAATTTTGCAGACTTAAAACACTAAGTACATTGTCATCTCTGCGTCTATTTCCACAATTGTTTTTGTCGTTAATTTTATGGTTTACTTTGATATGTTTTGTTTTTTGTTTATTTGTTTGTTTTGGTTTTTTGATACAGGATTTTTTTCTCTCTCTCTCTGTACCTCTGGCTGTCCTGGAACTCTCTCTATAGACCAGGCTGGCCTCGAACTCAGAGATCCGCCTGCCTCTGCCTCCTGAGTGCTGGGATTAAAGGCGTGCACCACCACCGTCTGGCTTGCTGTGTTTTTATAAGCCACAATAATATATCTTTTCTAGAGGGGGGGAAAAAGGCAACAAAACAAAAACAGAAAAGTAATCGGTTTGAAAAGTGCCAGATATTTCTGACTGTGGTTATTTCTGTTAAAAGCACAGTTCTGTGAGGTATCGCAATGGCAGAACGCTTGCCTTGTGTCTGGGAAGCCCTGGTTTCGAACCCCAGCGTCCCCCACCCACTTTTTTTTTTTTTTAGCAGAGTTCTGCCTAGAAGAAATTGTAAGTGCTCAGAATTTCCGTTTTTGTCTTATTTCTGATAGTGTGAGTGTGCCATTAAGGAGAGGATAGGAGAGGCTGGAGGATGAGACAGTAGAAGAGGAAGAATCAGATCTTCTCAGGGACATCAATCAGCACTCTAAGTGGTCACAGTCATGGCGGACGTTGACCAGCCTAATCTTTAGTTAAATCTTGGTGTCCTTTACTTCAGGACACTTTCACACTTACAAAATGGTTTTGCCAAACCGGTAGAAGTTTGGTTATTCTTTCACCAGAATTGGTTTTTTGTTTGTTTTATTTTATTTTTTCAGCCCTGGGGATTGAACCCGGGGCCTCAAACATGCTAAGAAAACACTGAAGCACGGAGCTGCACCCTCCGCCCTATCAGGGTTAAGTGCACAGACTTCTAGTATATTTACATTTTTTTTTTTTTAACCAGACCTGGCTCAGGTGTTACTCTGAGAGAACAGTGTTAGCTCATGAGATACTTTTCTGCAGTTCTGCTTTCACTGTCTCATGCTGGGTATCAGCACAAGCTAGAACAGAGGTGGATAGGCAGGCGTCTGGGCAGAGGCCCTCCCCGATGGCAGAGCCCACTTACCTCCCCATCTCTCCCTTCCTGTCACAGTGTGGCTTATTCATGCTTGCTAGTCAAAGAACATTTCTGCTTAGTGGCAGAGCCTGGAACCCATGCACTGCCGTAATCAGGAGAAAGACGCACTCTGTCCTCGAGGGAATCTGTCGTTTAAGGTCGGGTTATTGATGTGATCCCAAGGAGTGTTTAGCATCTTGAACTTCATGGAGTGAAATGAAGCGAGTGGCATGTTCCTGTTTGTAATCGGGGACAGCAGGTGTCTCTGCTTGGGGGACCACTGGACAAGACTGAAAAACAAAAGCTTTAAGGAACCAACAAATCAGTTCTGAGCACCTTGTCACTATGTGTCCAGAAGAAGGTGACCGTCTTTCAGTGTTTCTCCCTACAGTGTATCCAGCTGCCAGGCTTTCAGAAAAAACATCTTGTCTGTAAACTTAACAACAGGCAGACACTGTGAGAAGCTTACAGTTAAGTCAGTCCCTCAGCTGGGATTCAGGGTTTTAGCCCAAAAGATTTCCTTTGATACCAGAAGCACTTTTTCCTTAAAACCACTGTGTGTTTTTTAAAATAATGGCTAAAAATCACTGCCGTGTAACTGCCTCCAAGGACGCCGTTGAGTTGTAAACTTGAGTTTGTTGGACTCCAGTTCTGGGAATGAGTAGGGGAGGCGTCTCTTCCTTAGCTGCAGGTAATTTCAAAGCAAAAAAGACCGGTAGTCACGTAGCCCATATGCTTCTCTATGAAGGGTAAAGACGTAAGGAAGAACCAACAGATTGTAGCTGTGACCAGTCTTTATATGGGAAAATATTAATTCTGGTGGACTGACTACATCTAAAATTAGACCTGTGGGAACCAGGATTATATGTAACAAATGCAAGAGATTAATGTGTCTCTGTGAGTGGATTGTGAGGGCTGAGAAAGGGAAATATGAAATGAATATTCAAGAAGGTATCAGACCAGTGTAATTACATTGATTTCTGACATGAGACCTCAGTGGTCGAATCTCAATCAGTTCCATCAATGCCTGTGGAGTCTCACAGTAAAATCTTTTTGGTGACTTCTGAAAAGAATGATGTCACAACAATCACTGTTCTTCTGGCCAGTCAGACCAGAGGCTGAGGTTGGCCTAATTAGGTGAAATTTGAAAACACCCTGATGCCACACCTAGCTTTTGACTTGAATTCCGTGGGAATGCAGTTAAAGGTTTGTTGTTGTTGTTTGTTGTTTTGTTTTTTAGTTAGTAGCTGTATTAAGGGCTCAGGTGCAGCTAAGGGACAAAGTGTGTGCTTAACATGCCCAAAGTCCTAGGTTCAACTCCCACATTTTAGGAAGACTAGAATATAAGGGAGGCTACCTTTTATTGAATGCTGTGGCTGTCTGCCATTTCTCTTCCTGACAAACCTGCGTTATCCACATATCCCTTAGTAAAATAATTGGTTTGGTTTAAACAATTACATGCAGGACCCCGTGTCCTTCCCTGGTGTGTCCCCCTCTGCATGTGGGACAGTAAGAGAGAATCTGATCAGCTAGGATCTGAATTGGATGTGATTTCTATGGATGCTACTTTTGGGGCTGAAGACTGTTAGGCTCCCTCCCCCTGGTACATTGCGCTGTAACACTCGTTCAGTGTTGCACACCCTCGTCTTGGCAGGAATGCACTCTTTCACATGGGCTTAGAGTCCTTTAGGAAGACAGTCACAGTAGCAGTTGTAATACCCCATCCTCACCCATGGATCGGTTAAGACTCAGGTCGTATTTACAATATGATAGGCACTGGACTAAGCAATAAAACACCCAGGGACCCATTTCTTCCTCAGAGCTACCCAGGGAGGTAGGGATGTTTTCAGCTGGGGAATCTGAGGCACAAGAGTGGCTGCGCATCTTTACTGAGGGTGTATAGCTAGAAGTGTCTATAGAGGTCTCACCTGAACCCAGGGAGTCAGGTTCCATATTTTGTATCCATAGATACTTATATTGTTGTTGCTGCTGATGCTATTATTATCTTCAGGAGGACCTCATGAAGACTGGGCAAATGCTCTGTTACTAACCTTTACCTGCAGCCATGACTAATACTTTAGAAGACTGAGCACATTAGGGGAAATGGAAAAAACCCAAACTCTTAAAAGTTTACACGTACAGGTTGTGGCTGAAGAGAGACCACCCCTCTTGTCATATGTCTAGCTGTGGAAGGGGGAAAAGCTTGCTGTGGGTGCCATGGTTCTCCTTGTTTAGGGCATTAAAAGGTGCGAGTCAGTGGGCTTTTTTTAGGTTTGTTTCTCTGGGGAATTTGCATATATTACTGTGTAGAGTGGCCTGTGAGAAACCTAGAAACATCACACACAGATTACCCAAGAATTACCTATGAACTACATCAGATTTTCTTGTTTTTTTTTTTTGGGGGGGGGGGACAAAACCTTGGTTTTGTTTGTTTGTTTTACATCTATTTAGTGTGTGTGTCTGTTTCTGTGTGTGTGTGTGTGTGTGTGTGTGTGTGTGTGTGTGTGTATGTGTCCCACAGTACACATCTGGAGGGCAGAGGACAACCTGTAGGAGTCATTTCCCTCTTCCATGCAGGTCCTGGGCATCAAATTCAACTAGTCCATCTTGGTGGCAAGCACCTTTACCAGCTGAACTGTTCTCTGGCCAGGTAGTTTTCTCTCAAATGTGAACTATGACCTCAGATGTTGTGTGGCATGCTTACAAAACCTGTTCTACTCCTATGCTAACCTGAGACGTTTATAGCTCCACGGAGAACTGGCTGTAATTTAGAAACTTTTAATGTGTATTTTTGTGGGACTTGGAGAGGAAAAATTAGATTAGACCAACTTCTGTCATCTGTTGACTTAGATGTATTTTGTGGATTTCTAAACGGAATTGTAGAAAAGATTTCTTTCTAATTGGGATTGCCTTGCTTTGTCACCTAGGAAACACCTGACTGTTTTCTTAGGGAAATAGTCTGCAAATCAGATTCTTACAGACCTGTATTAAAATGCACATAAAACATACATCTAAAACTAGCCTTGGTTTTAGAAATTAAGTTTTTGTGTGGTCAGCAGACGGTAAGAGATGCAGCTTCTGCAGGAAGACAGTAGCCCATGTTTAAGAAAATTCATTGTGTTTGGATCAGTGTCATTAGCCACACAAATGTTTGCTTTCAGGTTGTAGTAAAGAAAATCGAAGATAATGACCTTTCGCCTAATTCCCATTTTTGTTTGTACTAAGATCTGAGACTCACCTGAGTTCACACGAGACAGATTCCCATTTTGAGAAGAAAAATGTAGAACTTTTAAATTTGAGGAAGGAAGAAGAAACTGGCCCTGATTTAATTCTTCCCGTGAAAACCAAAGCCAGCCGGGACCCCTGGAAATCCCTGAGCGTGAGCCTCACCTGGCTCAGGTGCCCGGTGCGCCCTGAGGGTCCTCACAGGGGCCCATCGGTGATCTGCGCAGCCACATAGTACCTTATGTAAACCGCCTGTGCTTGCTAAAAATCTGCCCTGAGAGTGGAACAGCAGACCCGGAGTGCTAATCCTTTGTCATTGGTCACAGTCCCCCGACACTTCTTCACCAGCTAACTGCTGCTGATTCAATTTGGACAACTGTGCTTAGCTTCCTTAAAACCTGCTGCAGTTTCGGTTGAGTAAAGCGGTGATTCATTTCCTGCCCCGTGGGGTGTCAGTCAGCTCTAATGCTTCTGTCTGCAAGAGCTCACAGCTGCCCAGGATGGAGGGAATGACAACTTGGGAAACACTGGGACTGGCATCTGGCCTTAGAGGGGGCACTTTCCTTCATGGCATGGGGGATGCGATTGAACCCAGGCAGTTGACTCACTCAGCTTGAAGATTTGTGTTTTGTGTTGTCAGCTTCCTGCCCTTGCATTGAAGTAGTAGAACAGGCTTCCTCTTGATTTCTCATGTCCATCAGTAGCGCCAGCCACGCAAGAGAAGTGTTCTCTGTGTGGGTGTCTTTCCTAGGAGAACATGTGAGCGACGTTTCAGAGCCAGTTTCCAGCAAGGAACCCCCATGTTCCCTGGTGATCCTGGATGTAGAATAAAGTTGTTATGAGTAGAAAACAAAAAAAAAAAAAAAGAAAAGAAAAAAATCTTTGAGAATATAGTACAGTTTGATGAATTTGGCTGGATGTTCATAATATATAGCCATTGGTTTTGTGTGTGTCTGTGTGTGTGTGTGAGAGAGAGAGAGGATCTTAATATATATATTATATATAATGTAGGAAATAATATATATAGATATATAAATATATATATATATATTTCTGGATATCCCTGAACTCACAGAGGTCTACCTGCTTCCATCTCCCGAATGCCACCACACCCAGCTGGAATACAGCCTTTTGTATTGTGTGAAAATATCAGCGAACAGAAAGAGATGTGTTATATTTAACCTCTTCAGTACAGTATTTTAATTTACATTTTAAAATTACACTTATTTATTTTAGCAAGTACTCACCACAGTGGCCGAAGACAATTTGTAGGGAGTTGATTCTGTTTTTCCATCATGTGGGTCCAGGAATTAAATTTAAGCCCACGGGATTAGTGGCAAGTGCTTTACCTGCTTAGCCATTTTGCTGTCCCACAATGTTTATTTAGAATCATCCTTTACAAATCTCAAGAAAACAATAAAATAACAGGAAATAAAATAAATAAACTAGAAGCTGGTGTGGTGGCGCACACCTTTTTAATCCTAGCACTTGGAAGCAGAAGCAGGCAGATCTCTGTGAGTTTGAGCCCAGCCTAGTTTACCAAGCAAGTGCAGGACAGCTAGGGCTGGCTACACAGAGAAACCCTGTCTCAAAAAAACCCAAAAAATAAAAAATAAATAAATAAAAAGATGGAAAAAAGGAGTGAACTTACACACTTGCCCTTGAGTCCGAACATTAATCCCAGTGTCAGCGGAGGAGCCCATTCCTCCTTAGAGCTGTCCTGGTGATGGTGTCTCTCGTACACTGACAAGGGCTGTTGTTGTTAATGGAAACATCTACTTTGTGTACTCATTTGCATACTCAGTTAAATGTACTAAGGCACATATAATAGTTATGTGCTCCTTACTTGTTCAGGAATTCTTGATAAATGGTGTTTTCCCCTTACCCAGAGTTTTATTTTAAAAGCAAATACTGAGAGTGAACGCATTTGTGTTCATGGAAAGTGAGAGCTTGAGCTCCAAGAGGAAGAAGAACATGTACTAAGCCTTTGAAAAAAATAAGAAACATCATTAGGAGCTATGAAGAACTCAGCAGTAGTGTGAACTTGTGTGTGGAAGTCTTTGTGGGATAAAATTTTTGAGTAGAAGAATAATGAATTAAAAACAAATGATTTTACGTATCTGTGTAGGACGAATGTTGAACACGGTTTCGGCAGTGTGGTTAGTGCATTCTGTCCACTCAAGATGTAGGGTGGTGTGGCTAGGTCAGGTATGAGCTCGGGATCCGTTACATAAATAGGACAACTGGTTTGTGAGTTGTGTATTGTCCCTGCCGAAAACCCAAGGGCAAAGGAATTGAGAAAGATAGATGTTTTAACACTTGAGAGGGTTAGATAGAGTTAGGGATCGTTATTAAATACTCTCTGGGTATGTGATAGTCACGTATGGTTGTATATTTCAACCAAGAAACCATAACTTCTAAAGGTACATTCTACAGTATTTACAGATGGAATATGATGGCTGCAGTGGCGTTAGACATAGGTGAGGGAGGATAGGCCAGAAACGAAGCTCAGTATGGAGACTTTTACATCACTGTGCTTGCATATTTGAGGGAAAAAAGATAAGTTTTCAAAAAGGAACAGAAGGCCAGAAGGCGGAAGACATGGCTCAGTGGGGAAAGTGCTTGCTGTGTAAGCCTGAAGACCTTCGAAACCACGAAACTCGTGCAAAAGCTCGGCACTCTGGCATGGGTCTGTAATTCCAGTGCTCCTATGGAGAAATGGGAAAAGGGAATACCAAAGAACCCCGGGTGTGCAGTGACTCCCAGAGGTGGAAAGGAAAGACCAACACCCCAGGTGTCCTCTGCCTTCCATATGGCAAGTGTTTGCCTGTGCAAGCTCTCCCCTCTCCCTCTTGGTGTGTATGTGTGTGTGTGTGTGTGTGTGTGTGTGTGTGTGTGTGTGTGTGTGTGTGTGTGTCTGTCTGCCTCACACATGTAAACACACAAGAAAATACAAACACTAAACTTACTGAGTAAAAATTCATCAGTATTTTATCAAGAGTAGTTACGGAGGGTTTCTAAGGAAGGAGACACCTAAAAATATCAGGTTTGATTGCACTGTAATTATATGGAGCTATATATGGCTATATGATTCTAAAACCTAATAATATTATAGTTTTATTTTAATTAAGATAAGCCTCTGCTTAGGTGAAAGGAGAAGGAACCCTTGCTGTCTGACACAAGTCTTTAATTCAGCAAATAGCTTTGGAAAGCCCCCTCGGTGCCAGGCTCTCTAGTGACTGCACAGAGCTCACAGAGGAACACAGATGGGGCCTTGTACTAATGTCTCTGAGGAGATTTGCCCAGGCCATTCCACAGTATGGTGTGATAAGGGCTCTAATGGACTTAGAGAAAGTTTGTGGAAACACAGAAGCGGGAATGATTCCATTCTGCTTTGGAAGGCAGAAGTGGGCAGACGAGGGTGTCTTAGAGGGGTTGGAAAGAAGCCCCTATCTATTGTGCAGCCTTCAGAGGACATGACAACGGCCTACCAGGTGTAGGAAATGGCAGTGGCCATCACATAGACCTAGGGAAGTGATTGGAGCAGGCAGTGCCTGCATGTAGCGAGTGTGGGACAATTGGGAGTAGGTCTGAGAACATGAACGTGAAATAGGAAAGGCAGGTCTGCCCACCTGTCAGAGAGCAGCATGCTTACACCCATTAGCCTCACTTCCCGGGTCCCATGTCAGACTACACTCCCTGGGACTGTCAATAGAATTTGTCACCCGCTTAATTGAGGGGGCTCAGAGAGTCCCAGCTACAGCTCTGCTTCACTTGGGTGCAAGGTTGGTATTCACAGACAAGTGAACAACAGTCAGTCACGCTCTTTCCCCCTGCCGAACATTGTTTCCAGGCTTTGGTAAAAGTTCTGTTTGTTTTCCTGCTAATATTGACAGCTAGAACTGTTCTGGAAGCCATTGAGTAACAATATCCCTGATATTATGTACTGGAGAAGAACTTGGGAGCCTTGATTTAGCTAGGCCAACTCAGGACCCATATGACTGGCCCCACTGAGAAAATAGCCCCTGAGCTGTCAAACTTTGGCATCCGAGACCAGGAGCTGCACTACTGAGCCCAGGTGGGCTTTTTCTAGGGGTGAAGGAAGTGGAGCGTCTGTCTCTTCAGTTCTGGGAGCGGCTGGAGGGAGGGAAAGCCATGCTTTGCTTTTCACTAATAATTTTGTTCCTGAATGGTTAAACACTTCAGGAGGAAGCCAGACACATCTTGCTTGTGAACATCACATGGAAGTTCTTCCATGTCGTATTTTTCTGCTGTTGCTCTGAAAACAAAAAACATTTTCTCCCCTGCAGATAAGTCACATGTCACTATGTAACTGTGTAAAATGGGACCTCGTGCCTTTTGGGAGATAGGGGGATAAGCTGCGTATGGGGAATAGTTTTGAGAGAACTCATCCCTCCTGGAGACACTGATCTGACATGAACCTTTGCTACATTTGGCTCTTCCACCCCAGAACAGGCTGACTGGCATGCTATCTTGCTCTCACCATCTTGCACCTTGGCTCTGGGACACTGGTCTCTATGTTCTCAGGTAACCTTGCCCCTGTCTGATCTTCCCTGTGATCTTTAGAGCTCAGCTGTATGACCAGCACCAAAACTCAAAGTTCTATGGTCCTAGGAATGAACACACACTTTGGCTTTTTCTGCAGACTAATGTCTCCCTTCTGTGTTGAAGAGATTGATAGTTACATTGACATTGCACCTTTGAATGTCTTCGAATCACGGTCTTGGAAAGCATCAGGTTAACATTTTAAAAGATGCAGACCATAACCTGGGGCAATGCCTATACTTCCCGGTCAAGGCAAGGAAAATACAGCATGAGTCTGGGCTAACTTTTTGAGTTACAAAGTAGAGGGACTTGTCAAAGGATCAAAGGGTCTTGGGCCTGGTTGATTAATTGATGGGCTCCTACTGCCCAAATTGGGAGATGTGATCATCATAATAGATGTGGATTATAGCCTGTAAAATGTGAATCCCTTGAAGTAGATAGAACAAATAAACGAGGGGCGAGGTGAGTACAGTTATTGAGAGCCAGTAGCTAAGTGTGTAAGGGAATGATAGAATTATGAAATCATTGGTATGTTCAGAACGGGTAAGTGAATATTTGATAAGGATCAAAGCGTTTACAGAGCTTCAAAATATCTACCCACAAATGAGTTTTTAATTGCAAAGGCAAATTTAATAACTTGGTAACAGGGAAATATGGAAGATAGCGCTTTACCCAAATGATCCAACTTAATTTTGCCGGTGTCATGTGCCTGGTTTTTTTGTTTGTTTTTGAGACAGGGTCTCTCTTTGTAGCCTTGGCTAGCATGGTACTCACTATGTAGACCAGACTGTCCTTGAACTCCCAGAGATCCACCAGCCTCTGCCTCCAGAGTGCTGGGATTAAAGGCGTGTGACACCCCACCCCCCAGCAGTCACGTGCCTGTTGATAGGATGCACTAGGAAGATCAGAGAAATATTCTGAGTTATTCTAAAGAAAAAAAAAAAAAGAGTAAGCTTTATCTAATAATGATGAAATGACAGACAAACTCAGGCAGAGGGACTGGAACTTTAGTCCTACAAAAGGTCAGATTGAGAAGACAAAGGAACTCTGAATTTGGAAAGGGTGAGGGCTGGGTTACACAAAGTTGAAGGAGAAGACAAGTGAAAGGATTTCAGTTTGTGTTGGTTGTAGGAGCTTCTGACATCCCAAAGTGGGGGTTTTGAAGCCAGTGCCCAAATTTACTCTTCGAACAAGGAGGTGTGATGGAGACTTTTTCCAAGGTCAAGATTTCAGAAGACATTATTGGAAGATTGACATGAGTTGGGTCTTTTCACAGTGGGGATGATGGGAAATGATTTTGCAAATGGCAGCTTGAGTCTCCAGCTCTGTGCTATCAAGGCATTTATTTTTAATGAAGCCTTTGTTATCTGAGTTTTGTTTGTGAAAGTTTTGTTATACTATCAGAGAGTAGTATAAAACAAGGTGAAATCCAGAAATAATTATATAAATATGTTTAATTTAGGTGTTAAACTCAGTAGAACTGATTGGAGTGGTCCAGGCATGTTCAGACAGAGGTGGCTGAGCATCCAGTGTGTCTGTAAGCATCTGGCCAGTGAGGCCCTGTAGAACAGTGTGCAGCCTTGGCTGGGAAGATGGCGCAATGGGAAAAAGGGGCCCGAATTCCATCCCTAACACTCACATTAAAAATAAAGTGTGCCTGGTGGTGTGGCACATACTTTTAAGTCTAGTTCAGAGTAGGCAGAAACAGGCAGATCCCTGGGGCTTGTTGGCCAGCCAGCATGGCAAATTGGTATGTTCCAGTTAACAGGAAGAGATCATGTCTAGAAAACCAAGGTAAGGTGGATGTCAACCTGAGGAAGTATACCTGAGGTTGGTTGACCTCTGGCTTGTTCACATACGCACATACACGTGTACCTGTCCTCACATGTTCTCTCTCTCATCACACAAACACCACACGCGCACACACACCACATACCACACCACACATACAACATACACACCACATACACAACATACACACACACACACACACACACACACACCTATTGCATTTTCCCACTAAAAGGCTCAACCTCAGGTTCAGCTCAACATCTTCTTGCCTGCCCCAAAGACTGATAACGGATGGTAAGAAGACTAAAAAATGATCAGGAGAAAGACAGAAAAGGCTGAGCTCAGCCAAAGATAGGTGCTGTGTTAAGAGGCTTTCAGCTGAGGGGCTTTTGAGGTTTGCTGTATGTGTGTAACGCCATGTTTAATAAATACATTAAGCCTACGTAATGTCAGTTCATAGCTGTAATGTTTTGACAGCTGGTTAAGAGTTTTATGGCTATGATTTTTTTCCGGTTTAGCCATAAATATAACATGTCAACCTCATTCTGACGGGTGCATAAATACTAATTTAAGAATTCGTTGTTTATACTTAGATTTTTATCTTACTTTTTGTCCCTTTGGAGATTGGGATTTATTTTACTCTACAAATTTGCTTATTTTTTTCTTAGTGGCAATATTTTCATGCTAACTACCAACTGGATGGTACTTTGTGTACATTTCCGGGTAGTTAATGGGCCTGGCTTTATTCCTGTGAAAATGAGTTAGGCTAAAGAAGGGTGTGACCCCCTTCCTTGCCATTTTCAAGTCACCTGCACTACTGGAAGAGAGTTGCTCGAAGGGTTATCTCACACTGTGCCCTTTTGTCCAGTTTTTTTTTCTTTGAAATTTACTTTGCAAGTCCACGTGACTTTTAATGTTTCTTTAAATTCAATTACTATTTCCTGTAAGCACTTCTCTCCTGAAGGTTTTCCCACAAAAATGTTTCCTGGTCAAAGGTCACTTTCTAATACAGTGTGAACAAGACTTTTCTGGAAGCCAGGGTTGTACCCACCACCAAGAATGAGCAATAATGGTTGCAAAGAGTCGGACAGTCATGTGAGGGGAGAGGGACTCACAGGGACACCTTCTGCTGACTGCTTGCATGCTGCGGAGTGTCGCCACATTGGCCGCCTGACGTCCTGAGGGATCCTGACCCCTGTGCAGGGGTTGTGTTGGGGAAAGTTACTTTCTTATTTCCTGACCCAGATTTTTCCAAACCTTCAGATGAGAGTCAGTGAGCTGAGGCCATTCTTGGAACTGTCTCGCTGGCTGGAGCGTCCCCTAGGCTACAAAGGGACAGTTCACGGAGTCAGCTACATTTATACCAGTCACTGCCTTCCCCATCTCCCAGCCCTCCCCCCTTTCCACACAGGGTTTCTTTCCTTTTTTTTTTTTTTTTGCAAAGCAGCCATGTGAGAGGGATAAAATAATTTTGAAGAGCATTATATGGTGGGAATTTTGACAATGAATGGGAGATGGTAATTACTCTTCCATTAGACTCAGTGGCTTTGGACAGATAAGCTGCATTGAAACGGGTGACCAGGGTATGGGATCATGGATTGTCTTTCACTGTTGTCATGGCGACAGTGATGCAGGTGGCCTGTAACTGCCGGGCTGTCAGATCTGATACATCAAACTGGTGCTAAGTGAAAATATGTTAGAGGCATTGAGGAAAATCTGCCAGCAGTGTTTACAGGATCAGCCGGAGGAAAGCCAGCCTGGCTGAGAAAAAGGCTTCTGCTCAAAATGCTGCTTGATGATTCTAACGAAGTCAGAGTCTTTTACTTTTTTATTAATAAGATGAAAGTGGAGTATTTTTTTAAAAAATGGTTTTTGGGTATTGGATTGGGTGGCTGTCTACGTAATTAAGATTCCTTCTTGAGCTCATGTGATCGTGTTGTGGCTCAGAGAGGCAGGGATGCTGGGTCCTCCAGGGTCTGCGTTCAGGCTGAGGCCGCCAGCTGTGCACACTAGCAGACCTCGAGTTTGTATTTTGTCATCCAGGGTCTCTGCATGTTTGCTGGATGACCATAGTAAGCACTCTTTACATGAAAATTCCAGTAGGTTCTTACAGCATCAGACAGCTAGACCTCTATCCTCTGCTGTGCACACTGCACGAATGTGAAGGATTTCTCTTTGTCCAGCAGTTTCCAAACCCCACCCACCCTTACTTCTTCCAACCTCTTCTCCACTTCCCCTGGTCTCTTTTCTCTTCCTTTAAAATCATGAATGTCTTGAATTTAACCCTCAAATGTTGACAGATTACTACCTAATATTTGAGTGTGATGGTGTGCGAGGCTTTGTCTCAACAAGTTAAGACTAGCTTTGTAATTTTTTTCAAATAACCACACAAAGATTGGGAGAAGGATAATATACAACTTCCAGTTCCATGTTATATCAGAGGGGAAAGAGTTGGTAAAGTTAAAAAAGAAGTCTTGGTGGGAAGAGCTTTCTCTCTAGAGTCAGGCAACACAGGTGAGGTCTTCTGGAAGACCATTTGCATTAGATAGATAATATGGCTCCATTTCCCAGTTGGCATATTTGTCGGTGGTCAAACTTAACCTAGAAAGAGCTGAGTTACTGGTGTCCTATTGAAGTGCAACAGATTGTAGTATTAGCAATTAAGTACAGTCTAGCCCACGTGCACAGGAAGGTACCACTTGGTAAGTACAATGGTCCTGTCAATTCTGACAGTTGTGGAGCACCTACTGTGTGTCAGGCAGTCAGATACGGTGTTCCCGAATCCAAGCTCTGTACTGGTTTTTGCACGTAGGGGTGTAGAGGCATGCAGGATGACTTTGCCTTCAAAGAACTCACAGTTTCGTTGGCAAGACAAGAAAGTGTTTCACAGCTCATTAAGTATTGTATTAGACCGAGGAATACAAGTCAGAGACCTGGAATATTGGAGATAATCTCATGATAGGTAGAGCTGGTTATGAGAGAGAGAGAGAGAGAGAGAGAGAGAGAGAGAGAGAGAGAGAGAGGGAGGAAGGAGAGAGGGGGGCTAATTGGAAGGTCAGGTGACTAGGAAAGGGAATTCCAGACTGAGCAGATAGCAGGAGTGAACTCACACCAGAGAATGAAACCATGGCACATCATGGAATAATGTGTATGTGAACGTACATGTGTTTTTATGCTTCCACAAGTAGCACGCACCACATGCATATTGTCCTGGGAGCACTGGGGCCTAGAGAAGGTTTATGAAGCGCCTGGTCTAAGTCCAGCATGCCTCTGACCGAGCTGGTGTCTGGTTATCTGAGCCTGTGCTGGTGAGCTTGGGTTGCTGACTGTATCCTTGCTCCCTCTACCTTGTCGGCTGCCTTCTCTGCTTTCCATTTGTGTCCACCCCGTGCCTTCTCTTTCCCTCACCCTCACCTTTTTTCCTTTGTTTATTCCGTCAGAGGCTTTCTCCTGCTGTAGAAAGTCGCTTTGTTCCTTAGCCCATGACATATGAAATAAAAGGAAATGCTAAGTAGAACAAGTAGAGAGGCTGTAAGCCCTCTAACGTGGGTGCTGGGAGCTGAACACTGGTCCTCTCAAAGAGAAATGTGAGCTTTTAACCACCAAGTCATTTTTGCAGCTCATAGGGCCACGTGCTTTGGCACGTGATCAGACCCTTGTGGCAGGGACAACCCCTTCCATGCAGTACTGTTCATACATTCTCTGCTGTGTTTCTGTGAAGACACCAGCTGTCAGATTTATTTCAAAGTTTAACCCCAGGTGCTTGCTAAATCTTGTCTCCTTTCAACCTACAGGGGCCCTGTTTGCTCTCGAGCTGTGACCGGTAGCCAGCACTATCCAAATAGTAAGGACAATTAATAAACCAATGACTAAAGGAAAGATAAACCCAGAGCTGTGAAGCCAGTGATAGTGGCCAGCACCTGGAATTCTACCATCCCCATTCTCAGGATGTTGGGACAGGAGGATTCCAGTGAGTTTTAAGCAAGCTGGAACTATTGAATTAGACCGGTCTCAAAAAAACTGTAACCAAAATACCAAAACCAAACAAACAAACAAGCAAGCAAGGAATGAAACCACTAAAAGCGATAAGCTAAAAAGTTGATATCCTTTACCTGTCTCCACGTGGTCACTTACGAACTAGCACTTCAGTGGTACTTGGAAATACTTTTTTTTCCCCTTTTCTCTAGTTTTGGGAGAAAAAAAAAGAGTTAAGGTCACAGTGGTGTAAACACATTTTTCTTTGCTTTTATACTTCCCTCATCTATGTACACAGATATACACACACACAGACACACACACACCCTACACTTCTACAGAATCAGAGCTCCTAAGACACAGGACACAGCCCTTCGCTATGTGAATCATGTAAGGAGATTTTCTCCGGAGCTTTAGGAACCAATTGCCTAGAACTGGGGCTGAGGAAGCCGAGATCAATTAGAAGGAATGGAGCATTCCTGTGTCTGTCAGGATCGTGCTACAGGATCAGTTAATCTAGTCCTGCTCCAGTGAGGATGCCTAATCTAGGAGAGGAATTTCAGAAAAACAGGAAATGGAAAGTTAATCTGAGCTTTCTCCCTCCTCCAGTGTGTTCACATGTTTCAGAAAGGGCCCCTTTAAAAAAGAAAAGAAAGTTTGCTTTTACGAGGAAATATTCTGGAAAAGGAAAAAAAAAAAGCTAACAAGAGATTCTTTCATTTAAGAATGGCTATCCCGATGGTGCGGCCTAATACAGAGTGTTGCGATTATTCATTAAGAATTCTAAGTGTGATCACAACCATGGTAGTAGAAAAACGACCAGAATAAATCATTTGAAATCTAGTTGGAATTTGGAAAATTATAGCCACCTCATATTAAGTTTTAAGTTTGCTTACTTGTTTATTTATTGGTTTACGACTGGGTCTCCTGTATTCCAGGCTGGCTTCAAACTTGCTATGTTGCTAAAAATGCTGCCTGTCCTTGAATGCTCAGCAGGCACTCTGTCAACCGAACTACGCTCCAGCCTGTTACAAGCTTTTTTCTTTTTTTAATTACTTTTATTTTATGGGCAGGTGTGCGTCCCTGAGAGTATGCATGTACGTCTTATGCATGCAGGGCCTGTGGAGGCCAGAAGGAGCATCAGATCCCCTGGAACTGGAGTTACAGGCCATTGTGAGCCTCTGGTTGCTGGGAATCAAACACGGTTCATCTGGAAGAGCGTACCTAGTGCTCCTTACCAGTGAGCCATTTCTCTAAGCCCTTGCCATATTTTACTGGGTAAATGCTATGCAAGAACCTCATAATTTTAGCATCAGTGGGCCAATGATGTGTCAGAGGTCAGACTGTGGGACAAGATTTTAGATTTTGCCTTTGTTTTCCTCAAGCAACTTCTCGGAGTTACATGCTCACTTACTAATTTGTCAATGAAAGTGTTTAAGCAGGCCTCTGTTCATTATTCTTTATCAATACGAAGCTTTGTAAACAAGAAAAATAAGTGTGATCTAACTCAAAAATGCTCTGCTGGGAATAGGTCTCTTGTCAGACGGTGGAGGGGCCGACCAGGTGTATCGCTAATGTTTATTCTTGGTGTTCGTTCTACATGGCCCTAAGAGTTCCTACAGGCTGTCTTCACGCCCACTTTACTCTTTGTTTCTGTCTGAAAAGGTAGGTGAAGCAGGAGAGATGGCTCGATGAGAGTTGGAAATGGAATATTAGGCTGCGAGCATGAATAATAAGCTTCTTATGCAACTTGTAGCTCTGCCTTCATTACAGCTGTTTCTGTGTTGTCTGGTCGGCATTTTTGTTATATGAGTGTGTATGAGTTTCATTTGCATGTAGTTTCAGGAATGTATGCTCCCCAGAAAGAACTTTGTTTTACAAAATATCTTTTTCATATTTCATAGGACACAGGGTTTTCTCAGGTGTGGGTGAGTTACATGGTGTTGATGATGGTTTGAGGGAGAGTGGAGGGTGTCCATGTGATCAGTTAAGGGGCCTCAGGGCATTGTCACTGGAACAAATTCCAGCTAAACAGAGGATTCTAGTGGAGCTATCAGCTCTCTTTTCCTCCTTACTCTAGGTCTTCCCTACTTGGAACTTCAGGGAGAATAGCATATGTAGTTTTAAATTCTGGTGGTTGGTTAGTTAAAAAGTGGGGAGTCTTACAACACTGCCTTTACTCTTCACATAAGGTACTGTTTTAAAAATGCATCATTTGTGCTTAGTATCAAGACAGAACCACCTTGGGCCAGAAAGGTGACTCGCTGAGGGTATGTCATAGAAGCCTTTAACCCCAGAACAATGGAGGCAGAGGCAGACATAGTCGAAGCTGTGTGAGTTCCAGTCTAGCGAGGGGTGCATAGTAAGTCTCTGCTTATAAAACAAACAAACAAAAAAACACAAATAAATAAATAGAAAAGAGAAAAATAGAAAGTAAAGAAAAAAAATGTGCACCACCATGGGCCAGAAGTGGCTCCAAGTGTGAAGTGTTTGCCAGACAATACTGATGACATGATTGTGATCCCTGGAATGTATGTAAGCTGAGAACTGGCTTTACAAAATTGTCCTCTGACCTCCACATGTGTGCCATGGTATGCATCCTCCCATACACACCAAACACACACACACACACACACACACACCAAACTACATTTTAAAATAAAGTGCACTACCATTTGACAAGAGACTACTGACCCAATGTGTTAGATCATAGTACATGCTATATTTATATTGGGAAGACAATAAAGAAATATTCTTCCTTGAACCATTTCCAGACTGATATGTTGTCCTGTCCTGTAAATCAAATGTGGTTTCTGCTTTGGTTGAGGCTCAGAATGCGGTTTTAAAGCAGAATTTTTACCTCATCAGCTGTGCTGGCTGGAAAGGCTTGGTCATCTCACATAGCCCAGCAAGGTGACCTAGTAAAGGACAGTCAGAGGGCAACATAGGCTCTGTCTCCTCCCAAGGTGCTTCAGTTCTGCTGTGTCTGTGGCAGAAAACTAGGAGAGAGTTGGGTTTTTCATATTTTCCAAAAACAACAGTCAAGGGGCTTGGAAAATCAACCAGCCAGTAAAGAGTTCACTCTGCAAGCATGAGGACACCAGTCAGAGAAGGACCAAGCATGGCAGCGTGAATTTGTGACCACAGTGTTGAGGAGGCAGAGACAGGCAGGATCCTGAAGTTTGGACTAGCCTAGCTGCACTGGCAAACCCCAAGACCCACTGAAGGATCCTTCTCAAAAAGCAAAGTAAATGATGCCTGAGGAGGAACGACACCCTAGGTTGTTCTCTAGCCCTCTCACACACAGGTAGATAATACACACACAACTGCACACACATACTCACACACACACTCACACACAAAACACAACACATACACAGAGTCACACAGTCTCTCACACACACCACACATAAAGCACACACAGACACAATCGCACATAGTTACACACATACACTCACATGCACACAGGTACACATATCATACACACAAGTCATACAAAAATACATACAAAAAAAATACATACAGTCATGCATATAGACTCACACACATAACGCACACAGTAACACACACAACCCTGCACATACATACCCCACACACCCCAAAACCAAAAGTACTTGAACATATCTTAATGCTTTACATAAAGCAATGTCTCTAATACACTAGTTTAATTTTTTATGAAAGACTTCTTTATGCACAAAAGAATCTCAGCTCTTCCTTCAGTACCCAAACAAACACATATATAAACAGCAACAATGCAAGAGTTCCAATTAGGATTTTCAGAACACAAATACCCATTAAAAATACACCTAACAATTCTCTGCTACCAGCCTCTGTAAATTACTGTTCTTAAAAAAAAAAAAAAAAGAAAAAAAGAAAATCCAATATAGTTGAAAGCTTCTCCTTTATAAATACAAGCTACTTAGCTGCATTATCTGCAAAAAAGACAGACTCATATCTTGCTTTTTGGATTTGACATAGTCTGACTAATCATAAAATCTTTATTAATTGTGTTTATAACCTCTATAACACTCCACAGAGGGCTTTGAAAATTTTGGGTTGCAAGATATGGTGATGGGAAAAAAAGATTAATTTACCTTTTCTTATACTTTCACAAAATGCATGTGACTGAGTTGTGCCCTGCAGATGGCTTTTAGTAGGAGTGGGATGGTTGCTCCTTCCTATGTCAGAGAGGAGGACAGAGGAGTTTCTTCCTGTGACCAAGAAACCAGCATCACGGGGGTGGGGCAGGGCACTGGCTCTGGGAGAATGGGTTTGGGTGTGATTCCAGGAGTTGTTATGGCCTGAATCTTGCGCTTCCAAAGTTTATGTTGAGGCTCTATTCTAGATTGTAACTGTATTTGGAAAGAGGCCCCTGATGAGGTAATTAGGACCGAATGGGGTCACAGATGGGGACCTAGGTGGTATGACTGGCGTCCTTATAAATGAAGGGAGAGGCACAAAAAAGAATACCAGAAGACACACAGCCATCCGCAAGCCATGAAGTTCTAGGTGAAACCAATCCTGTTGGGACTTTCATCTTGGATTTCCAGCTTTTGAACTGGAAGAATATTAATTTCTGTTATTTGAACTGCTTAGTGTATGTTATTTTGT
Organism: Lophiomys imhausi; assembly: GCA_907164525.1. Lineage (NCBI taxonomy): Eukaryota > Metazoa > Chordata > Mammalia > Rodentia > Muridae > Lophiomys > Lophiomys imhausi. Next base: position 4,486,294 of record CAJQZJ010032244.1, read on the forward strand.
TATGGCAGCAGTGGAAAATCAATGCAAGGGTGTTATGAAATCTCTCTAGATCCCTAGCTTTCCAACTTTAAAATGGTGCTAGGATTAGGGCGTGACGGTGGACTTCTGTAATCCTAGTATGTATAAAGTTGAAGTAGGAGAATCTCCAGTTTGGGGCCTGCCTGGATAATATACATTAAGACCCTGTCTTAAAGAGTGTTAGAAGTTGGTAAAAGTCATAGGGTTGTCTATTAAGTTGTAATGGCTAATCTTCATTGTCAACTAGACACACCTGGGAGGAGGGGACCTCAGTTGCAGAATTGCCTCCACCAAATTAGCCCATGGGCATGTCTTTGGATTGTTTTTCCCACTGCTATTTGATATAGGATAGCGTAGGCCACTGTGGGCATCACCATCCCTAAGCAGGTGGGCCTGGACTTTATAAGAAAGGTAATTGAGCAAGCCAGAAAAAGCAAACCAATTAGCATCACTCCTCCAAGGTTTGTGCTTTAATTTCTGCCTCCAATTTTGCCCTGACTTCCCTCAGTGATGGACCGTAACTTGTAAACAAATAAACCTTTCCTCCCATAAGCTTGTTGTAGTCATTATCTTGTCAAAGCAACAGAAAGCAGGCTGAGACAGAAATTGGTTCTAGAGAGGATGTTGCCATAGTAGATCTGACCATGTTATTTTGGGGAGGACTGTGGAAGTGTTTTGGACCTTGGGGGGAAAAGCCACTGAGTACTTATAGCTTAATGGGTTGTTCTGTGGGAGCTTAGAAGATAGGAGTGTTTTGAGAAGTACAAACGATGGAGGCCTGGCTTGTGAAGTTGTTTCAGAGGGAAGCAAAGACCCCCCCCCCCGCCCGGCTGGTCAATCATCTGATATTTTCTATTAGAAGTCTGTGGAAATGAAACCCTTGCTCTACTGGAACAATGGATGCTGGTCTGCTGAGGCTCAGTGATCAGCTGTGGTTTGTAAGAGATCAGCATTACTGAGTTGAAATCTTCCGATAATATTTCCTCAGGATCAACACCCAAAATCTGTGGTCCAGAGGGGCCAAGGCTGCATCTCAAGCTGACAGCGGAGCTTGATAATATGTCAAGTCTCCCACATGATGCTTGTTTGGGCTGCATAAAAGCTGCAGGGTGGAGGGGTCATGAAGAGCAACTGTGGTGTGGCACTGAGAGCGACCAGGAGAAGCCATTGGTGGAGCTGCAGCCTCAGTGGCTCTGAAGATGCTAGCAAAGTGGAGATCACAGTAGTGTTGAAGGACCATCAAGGACTGAGGCAAGTGTGGAGAAGGAGGCAAACTGAGTCTGTGAGACAAGCTGCATGTGCTGTGGCTAGCAGAGCCAAGAGGTGGGGCACAGTCAGCTCTTTGGAACCCAGGAGATCATGTGTGAGCCCCAGATGTTGAAAACTGAGCTATTTGGATCTCTAGATTTGGGCTGGCTTTGATTTGATTCTATCTGTGCTCTTGTTCGTCCCTCTTGGAACAAAAAAGCATATGACTTAATTTTAATTTTAAAGGAACCTTTTAAAGAGACTTTGGAACCATAGCTCAGTAGAGACTTTGGAACCATAGCTCAGTAGTCAAACAGAGAAGGCATTACCGGTGCACAAGTCTAGCCTCTCTTAACTAGACCAAGGAAACTAGGAGACTTTCATAGAAGAAGTGGAACTTGAGGTAGCCTTGAAGGGGACAAGGGTCTCTGCAGATGGGAGGAGTGGTGTGAGGGTGGAACCCATCAGGGGGACAGCAAAAGTCAGTGCATAAGAGCAGATGGTGTGTTCCAGGAACAATGACTTTGGTCCTGGAGCATGGGGGACTATGGTCACATAGGGTCAGGGATGGATAAACCTGGACAGAAGGGTTGTAGGCATGCAGACTTTGTTCTCAATATGATTGTCATAGCAAGATTTGAGGCAGAGAGTACTATCATCAAATTTCTAAGTTTTAGAGCTACTTCTAATAGTAGGTCTTAGATGGTTTAGAAAGGTTGCCAGCAAGAGTCTGAAAACCAGCTGGAGGACTATGGGTAAGGAGAGCTACAGTAAAAATGGAGGGAATTTAAAGCTCTGAGGATGCATATTGGGAAAAGGGAGTTTGGAAGACAGCTGATTCTGGAACCTCTTCTCATGTCCTTTTTCCTTAATTCTTGCAAAAACCTGGTTTTCAGGTAAGATTAATGAGGTCTGGTGACATTAAAAACCCTTCTTGATGGTAAATAATGAGAAGTGAGTAGGGTTGAGATTCAAAGCCAAGTATATTGGGCTGCACATATACTACACTCTGGTTTCCCATAATCCCTTAGTGCCTCACCCACTGAAAATACCTAGTTTCTTACTTGTGAGGTGAGGTGATTGGTTGTGTCAGTAAGAAGAATAGAGAACTCAGAATTGTGTTTCAGCCTTGTAAAAATGTTTTATTTTTAAGTTGTGTGTGTTCATGCATGTGGATCAAACACATTTCTAACTTGGACATAGTTAATTTTTTAAACATGTGAATTTGTTGTTGTTGTTCCAAGTTTGCCAGTTCTATTAAGTGAAATGTTGAAAATAGGAAATATACAATTTCTATCAATTTTACTGTCCCTATGTTTTGTACATTTGTTCTTGCCCTAATATCTGGTTTTATTACACAGTAGAGTCTTGTAAACAAAGACTCTATTGTACCCCATATGAACACACAAGACACCATAGGGAGGGCTGGGAAGGAATGAGAAGGAAAAGTGAAAATGACTCAGAGAGTTCCAGAAACAATGGAGCAGTTCATTTGGGAACTTCCTCTGAGTAGAGCCACAATACCCCCTCCCCCGATATTTCCCCCATAAATTGCCTTTCTCATTTTAAGAGCCAAAAGCAGCAGCAATGCCTTTCTCTTGAGATCCATTGCTATCTGCACCCGGGCCTGGGTCTCTTCAGACCTTTTTGCCTGTTTCTCAGGTGAATAGGTGGATAAGTATAGTAGCCACAGGGTGTTTGTTCTTAGACCTCTGGGCTACAGGCTAGGGCTCACTTGAAGACACAGCCCTTGTTTCAGGCTACATGGAGATTTTGCAAATCTGGTGTTTGGAAAATTAGTTCCATATCCACCTGGTTTCAGTGGCAGGTTTTCAGAACTCTTGCTAGTTCCTGGGGATAGCATATGAAGGATAAAGAGAAGGGAAAGGCCTCAGTTTTTTGTTGTTGAGCTGCCTGAAGGCCGAGATTGCCTTAGATAAACCTGGGACATAGTAGATGCTCAGTGTATGTACTGACTGAATGATGGCTTAAGGGCCACATGCCAAATTCAACTAACCATTTGACATCTGATCTCTCACTAAATCTTCCTAACAACAAGGAAACTCAGTTTTCCATTCAACACATCAAGAGATTAGTGTCCAGAGAAGTTGTGACCTGCACAAGGTTGACAGCTTATATATAACACAATATTCAAACTCAGATTTCTATAGCTCTAAACCTTCGACATTTCTGCAGATATTTTCAGTGCACCATAAATATTCTTCATCAAAATATTATCTCAGTGTAAATTGACCCACTTTATATATGCAAAACAGAATTTACCTCAGTTCTGAAAATGAGAGTTTTAAGAACTCTCAGGATCAAGCACATACTGTTTGTCTTAGTTAGGGTTTCTATTGCTGTGAAGAGACACCATGACCACAGTAATTCTTATAAGGAAACATTTAATTGGGGCTGGCTTACAGTTCAGAGGTTTAGTCCATTATCACCACAGTAGGAAGCATGCAGGCAGACATGGTGCTAGAGAGGTAGCTGAGAGCTCTACATCCAGATGGGCAGGCAGCAGGAAGAGAGATTGCCAGTAGGCCTGGCTTGAGTATCTGAATCCTCAAAGTTCAATCCCCAGTGACAGGCTTCCTCCAAGACCACACCTACTCCAAGGCCACACCTACTAATCCTTTCAAATAACGCCACTTGCTGTGAGCCTATGGAGGCCATTTTCATTCAAACCATAACAGCGCTGAATAAATATGGAACTTATTTTTCATTTCTTTTTATTGTTATACTTTGTTATTGAGTGGGGAAAAAGTGTGGAAGATTTGGAAGATAGTTACTTTAAATAATTTATTTTCCTGACCATTTTCTTAATACAGACAGGGTAACAAAAAGCCACACCAGGCAGCAACAGCCGGTTTAGAAGCACTGGTAGAGACACATGTCGAAAAGATGTACCCCCCATTTCATGAAGAGTGTTTACTTCCATCTTGTCAGCAGGGGGAAAAGTGAATGCAAAGATCAGCCATGATATTTCTGATTTTGTAAGAAGGGTCAGTAAGTGCCAAACTTGAGCTTCCTCCTGTCATTCTCTTCACTTTACTTTTCATAGCATTTAAACGATTAAATTTGTTTTCTTTCTCTCTTCTGCCAACCCTTCACTCCATCATTTCCTGTTCTATATTCCTTCTTGAAATATTCTGTTTGGGAGTTTTCCCTTTCATATATTCAAGACTCGTTTCATTTCGTTCATTCCAAACTCCCGTCTTTCCCGAACAATAATCATGTGTCCCCTGTGGTCCCCTTCCTTGTATTTTCCTTGGTTGCACCGGGGACATGGTGGCTACTTGACTGTCATGAAGTAAAGAAAACTGATTTTCGCCACCTCCCTCATCTAAGTTGCCTCTGTAGGACCAAGGGACATCAGATAAGGGGGTGGAAGGTTCAGGGAGAGAGAGAAGGAGAGTAACAGGGCCTGGGTTGTCCAGACCGAAGAAGGGCTGGGAATGTAACACAGTTGATAAAGTGCTGACTTAGCATTTTCAAGGTCTTGGGTTCAGTCCTTGGCACTTCATAAAAACAGGCACAGTGAAGCATGTTTGCAATTTCCAAGGCTTGTGAGGTGGAGGCAGAAGTTCAAGGTTATCTTTGGCTATAAATCAAGTTTAAAATTAGCCTGGGCTACATGAGACTCTGTTTACCAATAGGAAATTGTTTCCAACTGGAGCTGCCTTGAAATGCTTTCATATCTTGCTCCTTCATCAGCTTAAATATCATCTTAGTCTGTTTGTGTTTTTCATGGATGAGGAGCCCATGTTGAATTTGGTAGCTTTTTGTTTCTCTATGGAGTAAAATAAAATGCATATCCAAATGGCTTCTCCTGAGCATCAAGTTGCTTTAGGCGGCACACTCCTGGCGGGCACGGCCTGTGGTACAATGACTGTCCATTTCCATCTTGAATAAAGCTAAGCCATGGCTCATTCCTCGGGTGTCTCTGTGGTTTCTACCATCTCCAGATAAACACGGGATGCTTTCCTAATGCTAAAACTTTCTCATAAAGTCTCCTTGATATGAATGGTTCTTAAACTACTCTAGACATCCTTTTCAAGCAGAGAGTAATGCAGAAGCTTCGGCTCTCTCTTGCTATCTCGGCCATCACTGTGGGGAAAGTATTCTACCTATAACAGCATGTGCTGGTGCCACACGGGTGTGGGAATCTGCGTAGAACTCGTTGTTCTAAATGTGAAGTACCTCAGCATTCTGTCTTTGTATTCCTTTAAAGTTTGCCCCTGTCTTCTTTTACCCATGGTTAATACTTCTCCCAAGTATTGGTTCTCCCAAGTTGGTTCATGGGAGCCCATTTCTACTCTTCTCTTCTGCTATTTTTGTTCCTGGGGAATGAGATCACACTGATTATTAAAGGGGATGTGGGTTTTGTTTTCTGTGTCTCTGTGTGTGCATGTATATGTGTGTTCATGTTTATATGTATGTAGGCACATGCCTGTGTGTGCGCGCACGCACAGGTCTCTGTGCACATGGTACGTGCACCTCATAGGTAGATGTTAATTACTTTATATATTCTGGCAGGGTCTCTTAGTTGAACCCAGAGCTCATCAATTTGATTAGTCTTGCTAGTCAGCTTGTTCCTGGGATCCGATCACTGCCTTCTGCATGCTGGGGTCACAGGTAGTCCACAGTGCCTCCCAGCATTTACCCAGGTGCTGGGGATCCAATCCCTAGTCCTCAGGCTTACACCACAGTTTCTTTATCTACTGAGCCAACTCAGTCCCTCAAGGCCAACTTAAAACAAGAAAAAATATTCTAAAGGCAGACTATATAACTCCTCAGTGAGTTCTGAATGGACGCTCCTGTGTGTGCACTTTCTGGTACATAGTTTGTCTTCTCAGAAGCATGGCTGACTGAGGAGGATCCAGGCTGGATTCTGGTTAGTTAAGATTTTAAGATAAGTGAGCTGTCTTGCTGTGACTCATCCTGGGCTGTTTTAAGCAGTTCCACAGCCTCAGAGAATAAAAGGATATCTGATCATCTCCTGCTTCCTGCCACGGTTGACGTCATTGTCACCGTCATTGTCTGCATCATGTTAAGTACCCCCAAAGCACAGAAGTTGCCAGACAAAATGTGTTACACAGGCACACAGGCACAGTCTTTGGTGTCTGGAAGTCTGCTGCCTTTAAATAGATAACTCCCAAATGGATCTAATTCAGACTCAGGTATTGATTGATTGCCCCATGGTAAGAAACAGGTGGCATTAACAAGTAATCTGAAAGTTCAAATTTAATATCCCAAATGCTAAGAGTCTACTGTGTGGAACAGGCGTGACACTGGGTTCTGAGACTAGACAGAAATATTGGACATGATCCAAAGAAACTCAGTGCAAGGACAGAGATACGGTTCAGAGTTACAGGAGCCAGGAAGAGCAGCATGTAGCAGGCTGCAGTTGGGAAGCCCCTGAGGAAATCCACTGGTTTAGCTGGGTGAAGTGGGAAGTGGTAGGAACGCCTGAACTATAGGAATGATGGACACTGAGCAGGGGCTAGGAAATTCTTAGTGGGGCCCAGTAGTGATGCAGGCAGGAATAAACTTGGTGACAGTGGAAGGGAACAGCTTTCAAATACCTCTGAGGTGCTTGGAACAATGATGGAGTGGGTCTTTACTGTTTCTCTTGGAGTTGGGTAAGAGACAGAGGCGGAGTTGAGCTAAAAAGGCTGTCCTCTCATTCTGGGATTTTGAGAAATAGGAGTGAAATAAAATGCAAAAAGCTTGCAGATGGAGGCGAGAGATGATGAGGGGACAAGAGCCCAGCCTGGAGGACAGGGTGGACAATTAGTCAGAGGGTTTCTTTAGAAAGAAGACATTGTTTCCAGTTTTGGTTATGCAGGTCTGTAGGGGAGGCCCAGGGAGGTATTGAGGTCCAAGACAGGCTCTCTCTATAGCGGTGGATAACCCGCAAGTGACAGAGCCATCGATTTTTGCTCTGAGGGTGCAATAAATGCCGGGAGTGGTAAAGTGGGAGGAGCTAAGGCTCTTCCCGTGAGCCAAATTGAATCTGAGGGAACCAAAGGGAGAAGGATGAACCCAAGGGCAGGTACCCTGAGAGGTCCTTGGAGGAAGAGGCAGGGCAGGCGGAGGCAACTCTGAGGACCTTGGGTGGCAGCAACCAAGCTGAAGAAAGGCTTGTCGCGGTGGGCCAGGATCCGTGCAGCTGATTGGACGGCTCGGTGTTCTTGGTCATCGGTGGCAGGCTGCCAAAGCTCCACTGGGCTGTCACTCAAGGCGGGGAGGGCTGGACGAGAGGAGCTTGCCCGTCCAGAAAGTCTTTTGGCCTTGAGACAAAAGAAAAAGAGCAGCTTATCGCACACTTCACGACCCACAGAGCCAGCTATTGATGAGCTGGGAAACAGACGGAGGAAGTGGGAGAAAGCAAGGCAGGAGAGGTTCAAATGGTTGTTCTGCTCGGATGATGATGATGATGATTAAAAAGCCTTCCAAACACACAGTGGGAAGGAGGAGAAAGTTAGACTCTTGGGGTCCTTAGGAGCATCATTTTGAGGCCACCACTTATCTGAGGAGCCAGTCTCCGTGCTCAGTTGCCACCCAAAGTGGTGACAGAAACGAGCAAGAAACCCAGCTGCTCCAGATTTAGAAATTTTCTTAATAATAAGGCCGGCAGCAGATGAGCGAGAACAAATGGGAGGCTGTGGCCGGCGTGGGCAGGCTGCCTCCTCTCCTTATTTTACTGGTGATTTGCTTTGCACAGATCAGATTTCGCGCTCTGGTATTCAGTGAGGAGCACATAGCCTGAGGACAACAATTAGCTCTCTTGGGCCCACTCTCCATTGCACAGCCCTCGCTGACGTGTGCAAGTACTGGCATCCTGGCCGCTCTTTTCAGAGCTCGGCTGTGCACGGAGGGAAGCCAGGCCCACCTTCCCTGGGTCCATTCCCCAGACTTCTCACCTAGTGCACAGGGACCTTGCCTGCAAATAGAACTGACGGACTGGGACGTCATCGGGCCCGGCAGAGCTCATTGGCAGAGAAGTTCAGAGTTTTATTTTCAACCCTAGAGACAGGCGGAGACAGATCCAGCTAGAACAGGTCTCTTCCGGCTTAGGCCCTCCTCCTGTGGTTGCTGGAGTCAAGTCAGACGGAGCTTGCTGCTTCTAGCCTCCCTGCTTTTCAGTGAGACACCCAAAGGGTAACAAACTGGAGTTGGCGCCTCACCCCGCTGGCTGGTCCTCTATCTCCCCGTTGGCTCACCAGTGTGTGTGTGTGTGTGTGTGTGTGTGTGTCCCTCAGGTAGATCAAATTCCAAATAATGAAGACTCCGGCTAAGTTAATTCATTACAACCAGGAAGCTGCCTGGGCAGGCAGGAGTGGTTTAAACCTTTAGGAATAAAAACCAAATACTGTGCGGGGAAATTTGCTTTTATATGGGAGGCAGCGGGGAAATTTGCTTTTATATGGGAGGCAGAGGAAACCAAACCCTAAAACAACAAAAAAACAAAACAAAAACAAACAAACAACAACAACAACAAAAAAAAGATCCACTCCACTAAGCCACCGGAAGGGCATCATTGGCAAACCTGACCCGAGACACATGGGTTCACAAGTTGTTTTGTTGTTTCCTTTTCTGGTTCTATTGGACCGGTTCACACCTGGCTGTGCCTTTAAGGAATGTTTCGGGGAAGGAGGGGGTAGGTACACTTTGTGGAATCCCAAACTGGTCTGTAACTCGTGATCCTCCAGCTTAAGTTAGCCAGGGGAGGGGATCACAGCTGTGCTGTGCTACACCTTTTCTTTGAAGATGTGGAGACGAAGTACCTGGCTTGCCACCGACCTAAAATCCAAGAGATCACAAAACTAAGCCCCAGATGTGTTTACCCCGGGCTAGCTGAGGGAGGAGGCACCCAAGTTCCCTGGGATTTTAGGGCCGAGCTTGAAAGCCCTAAGAGCCTGCATTTACCCCACCCCCCTCCCGCACTGCTTGAAAGAACAGCGTTGCCTGAACTGAGCATCCCGGACCTGCCTTGACTTTTTTTTTCTGGCGCTTGTCTTGCCTTGCCTTATTAATGGTTCAATGTAACAGCCCTCAGTACTTCTCCTCCTTGCCTCCTGTCCGCAGCAGTCACACTACAGCTAAATTTCTGTTGCTTTTTAAAAATATTACCATCATTGTTCGGAACCGACACGGCGTTTTAAGTGAGATTTTCTTCTTTTGGGTTTCTCCAGTGTACAGGAGAAGAGGGACACGGTTGGAACGCGGTGGGCCTTTCCTTCCAGGAGGCCCCTTTGCTGTCCCCACACTAGTGGGTTGTTTGTGTCTCACTCCATCAGCCAGTGTGGGTCTTGGTAGGTTCCTGTCCCCCAGGGGGGTTTCTCTTGTGTTGTATTCCCGGGCCTGGCCTCTGATTCCACACATTGAAACGCAAATGACAGCTGTAACTGGCTGAGAGAGAAACCACAAGGAGTGAGTGAGCCAGGCTGCGGGGCGTTAAGCGGCTAACTGACAATTACCGCGCTGCAGCCTCCGGGATCAGGGGCAGCCAGGCCGCTCGTCCAAGGTTTTAAAGGAGCAATATCACATTAATTGGAGGCGGGCTTCTGGGTTAACAGGCCTCACCCAGCTTCTCAACTCATTTGACTCTTCTTTAGGGATGAGAGCGAGTGGTTGGAGAAAGTCAAGTCTGCCCACCCGCTCCTTCCCAGCCCTGTTCCCCTCTTCCAGGTGAGAATTTGAGAGATTTATGGCCTTGATTCTGGTAGACGGATAGTTGGTTTAATTCGGAGATTTTGTAAAAGTTCCTTTGCAGTTGGAGGTGATGAGGTGACTGTCATGAGGGTTTGGTGTCTTGGAAGGACCTTAACTCAGCCAGACCTGCCATCTTTACCGCCAAACAGGCAATTAACCCTCTGATTTTTTTTTCTGTTAAATTTCTATCCCAAAACTGAGTCTGTCAGTCAGGTATAAGCAATAACTGTCAGAAGTGACACATCCCTGCTGTTTGTAGCCCTTCCAGTTTGAGCTGAAGAAATCAATACAACTATGAATTCTCGTTTGCCTACTCAGTAGACACTCTTACTAAAGAGAAAGAAGGGACCCTTGGAGCGGGAAGAATCCCATCTAGGAGGAGCTGGGTTAGGCCTCCCTGCCCTTCTGAAAGGCCGCTAAACCCCATTCTGGCCACAACCAACCATCAAGATGATTAGTTTAGACTTGAGGTAAGCAGACTAAACAAGGCATGAAAGAGCTGAGAGCCTCTTCTCTCCAGTCTACTGCATTGGAACTCGGGCAGGGCCCAACACATTACAACCGCTGTCTGCCCGGCTCACTGTTTTTGTTTGTGTGCCCCCCTCAGCCCACACAGCACAGTGTGGCCTCTTCTCCCTTTTACTAACCATTCCCTCTGGGTTACACGAATTAATTGGCTTGCCTTACCTTAGGAGAGAGCCGGCCATTGCCAGAATAAGAACTGGTCTGCTTCGGGACATGATTCCAGGGGCCCAGCCCTGCAAGAAACAGCAGAGGAACTGGAGGACAATCTGGTATCTAACTAATGGAAGTTCACCTCTTCATCCGCCTGATGGTGGCATGTGGTTAGGAAACTCTCTTTACCTCCCAGCCAGCCTGTCTGGTAGTAGGGAGGGCAGCCCAGTTAGGAGTTGTGCCTGGTAGGAACAATCTTCTTGGAAAGGCTGGTCCCCACTGTGGACCTCTGCAGGATGTCACTAGGTCATGGCAGAGAAGCTGGCTTGTCACCGTTGGAGTAGGAAGGGTGGGTGAGAATTCATGGTTTATGTAGACTCTCCGAGAAGATGAGTAAATTATTTAAATAACAATTTAAATTGTATTAAATTTTCTAGGGCTGTGGGGATGGCTAGCTCAGTGAAGTGCTTGTTTGCAAGCGTGAGGAGCTGAGTTCGATTCCTAGGACCCATGTGAAAGAAGCCAGGTGTAGTGGCAAGTGCTGGTGATTCCTGAGATGGGGAAGCAGATCTTTGCTTTGCGAATTCCAGAAAAATGAGAGACCCAGTCCTCAAAAACAGGTGGATGGTATCTGAGGAACAATATCGCACATTGTCCTCTGACACAGACATAAACAGCACACACACACACACACACACACACACACACACACACGTACTCACACACATTGTGGTAAAGGGCTAGGCTGTTTAGGTTTAAATGTTGACTCGGCCACCTGCTAGTCATTTGATTGTCTCAACTGCCAAATGGGATAACAGAATTTTCCACTGGAGGGTTAATCTGAGAACTAAGTGAGCTGCTTTCCCTAGCACTCAGTAGGACTACAGAGATACATGTGGAAAAGTGCCTGGGATGGGCTGAGTGCTCATTAAATCTTAGTCACTGCTGTTGACTGCTGTGTCACTGCTGTTGGTCATGACCGGCATCTGCTCTTTTTCGGATGAACCATGGAAGCAGTCACAGCATTCAGACATTGAATGAAAGGCTAAGCAGGCGTGGGCAACCCGAGCAGCTTTCCTACTTGGGTTCCTTCCGTTTTTCATCATTAGATGTAACAATGAGAAAGAGAGCTACCTACACAGAAAGGTTAAAGACAATAATCACACACACACACAAAAGCCAACTAATTGGACCCATTGATTGGCCCATCATTCATTCTTTTTAGTTGTCGGTGGTTTTGTTTTTTGGTTTTTGGGTTTTTTTTTTTTTTTTTTTTGAGACAGGATCTCCCTAAGTAGTCTTGGATTCCTGGAACTCGCTCAGTAGACCAGGTTGGCCTTGAGCTCCACCTGCCTCTGCTTTGCAAGTGCTGGGGTTAAAGGTGTGTGCCACCACGCCCAGCTGGTTCATCATTCTTGGAACAAAATAGTTATAGCAAATACAGAAGACCAGTGCGACTCTCTTGGGGGCACTGAACTCATGTTGAGCTTTTTAAAAATGGTGCAAAATTGGGGGAAAAAGAAGTTGTTTACTCTTTTTTGGTGTGCTGCTTTAGGAATGTTGACAAATGTCACCACCACTACTATGACAATGTAGAGCTGCCCCACCATTTCTTCTCTCAAGGACATTTTTATGCTGCCCACATGCAGACATACAATCCTGTACCTCAAATCCCTAGCAACCCCAAATGTGCCCTCCACCCATCCCCATCGTTTGTCTTGTGAATATAAATCACACGCCAGCTATCTGGCTTACTCACTTAGTGCAATGCATTTGAGTTTCTTTCAGACTGCCCTGTGGGTTGGTGAAACACTTACCTCTACTACTCATAAGTCAAATCTTAAACTGAATAAAATCTTAAAAAAAAAATCAGAATCAAAGGTTCTTATTACCCAGGTGAAGAAACAGACTGCTGAAGGTGCAGTGACTCGCCCAAGGTTGTGAAAGTAATTGAAGAACACTGAGCCTGGAATTCCCTCTGCTATCGGCCCAGGCCACACCTGCTAGATCACACTGGGATTAAGGGCGTGTGGCTGCTTGTCACGAGGGGGTCTACTCATTTTGTAATTGTCATTAGGCCAACCGAGGCTTACTTAGGATGACAACTTGGGGAGGAATTAGTTTCTTTTAGAAAGTGTGTGGAGTACTCTCACTGGCTAACACGTTCCTTCTTGGAGCACATCTGTGTCTTTGCTGGACCCCACCTTAGGTAGGAGCTGAAAGCAACTTAAACTGAAGGCCCAACATTGTTTTGCATTCCTCGTCATTTCTTAATGGCTAATTGATGGGGGTGTTCTTAGCATTGCTATTTTTCCTTGAGCACATTCCCAATGTTTCTAGGTGGATTATTCAAGAAGACAAGCTAGTGGGTCTGACTCTCATGGGGCTGTTAGTGCCTTAGTTCCTTGATTAATGAATGATTTATACAGGTTCACCTGTGAAGGAACTGAGCTCTGAAAGACAGAATGAAGACAGTGCATTAGCAAGTTTACGTTTACTGACTGGATGTCTTGAAATGGGCACAGCAGAACCTCTAACTCCAGCACCCAATTTAAAGTGGTTTGGAGGATACTTAGAACCTTGTCAAACACTAAGAGAATGTAAAGCCTCCCGCCCCACCCCCCATGTGTGAACTGACACCTGAGAGAAGTCTGAAAAAAAGTGCTACTCGAAATGCGTGCTGTTGGTGAGAACCAGCAGATACTCGGTTAGTAGGTTTCACATAGTGCTCAGGAGTTTGTACATGGGAGGGACAGGGTCAGGGCTGTGCTCCAGAAGGTGGATCTAGTAGCGTTATACATGGGATGCAGAGAGAGATTGGCAGCTGGGAAACACATTAGTCTGGACAGAAGTGAAGCGGGCCTGTGGGTAGCAGTAATGGAAAGGAAGAGATGTTCTGGTCAGAGAAATACTAGTTACAAGAAAATGGCTCAAAGAAGACTAGGGGAATACTCCTAAGATGCTGGGGTAGCAGCACCAGGCTTGAAGAAGGGAGGTTTTTCTTCTGGAGAAGGGGTGTGGGAGGTAGGCAGGTGGTGGGTCTGAGGCCCAGGAAGAAGAGAAAGGTGTTCTTTGAAGACAAAGGTGTTCTTTCTCTGACAGGGTCGATCTTGTTTTCATGTGCTTATGTGTGAGCCTCTTAACAAGTCTTTATGCTTGATTGTTACTCACTTCCAGAAGCCTAATTGTAATTGCATTTTTCTTCAGTAGGGAATTCTGGTTTGTTTTTTTTTTTTCTTTTCTTTTTTTCTTTGTCCTGATTACATTGTTAGTTATGATTAAACAAATATTTTTGGGCCCCTTTTCCCAAGATGGCAAGATTCTATGCTTTAGAAAGACTGAACTGAGTAGTGAAGGAAATGGTTGACACAGGATAGATGACATGGCAACTGTAAGTTATATATATATATATATATATATATATATATATATATATA
>CAJQZJ010032244.1:4504086-4537385 GCA_907164525.1 Lophiomys imhausi
TGTGTGTGTGTGTGTGTGTGTGTGTGTGTGTGTGTGTGTGTGTGTGTGGTGTGTCTCAAGTGACCGCTGGGGGGGTGGCAGAATGAGGTCACTGCCTCCTCCCGTTTTATGATGTGCCCTGGAGCCTGGGCTCTGTCCCCTGTGAAAGACACCCAAGCCAATGTGTCCTTTGAAGTTACTGGCTGTGCACTTGGCCAACCCAGTGACTGCACAGCCAGTATTTAACTCCCCATTACCTGTGTGCTAAGAGCTTGGGAAGAAATAAGCAAAGACAACACAAAACAGGTTAGACAACAGCCACTCAGGCCCTCCCTGTTTCCCTGTGCGGTGCTGGCATGTGAGCAATTCCTGAATTGGCTGAGTGCTGTTCCCAGCCAGCTAACAGCTTCACTGTGGTCCTGGAGCAGATACACAACCAAATAACCCAGTCCAACTCAAAACCTTTTTAGAGGGACAATAAAGGAAACATTTTCAAGCCATCTCCAGGCAACAACAGCAACATGAGCTGAAACCCTTCATTAAACTGCATATCTGTCCCTGTTTGCATTTCTTTAAGGTTACTGTTTGTCTGGTTATGGGGGAAATGGGATCACACTTTAAATATTGGAGCTATGCATCATCCCCATTTTTGCTAGAGAATAAACAAAACTTTGAACATAATGCATCCAACTTTTTTTTCATCTTTAAACTAGGTTAAAGGGTTCTCTTTCCCTGAAAGAATAAGTTTTGCTTATGTGATCCAAAAATAGTCTCTAAAATGTCTTCCGCAGCTTTCTTTTTCTGAGTCCTTCTCAGGTCCGGAAGTGGAAGCTGGCTTCAGGTCAGGCTTTGTAGAATCTCGGAGTGAAAAGTGGAATATTAGAAATGAAATAGGGGAGTGGGGATACAGGGAATTGGAGACCAAAACTCAGATATGGAAAGTTGAAACTTTTGAGGGAATAAAACTAGAAAATGGCTGTTGTTGCAGCGAAGGTGTCTAATGAAACAAACACCGTTGTAATTGCCATTGGGGAGCCTGCCCATGTTGCGCACGCTTGCGGCTTGTGTCCGCACACTTAGTGTACTGCTTGCTTGGCAGCAGATTATGGACAGCAGTTGAAAGGTTGACAAATAAAACAGCCAAAGGACAGTCATGTAACTGCATTGCTCTGACTTTACAGTGGGTGCGCATCACTAAGGAGTAAATAGCTGAGGGGTCTTTGGCCTTTTGCTTGCTCTGCAGGACTTGGTAAAGTTTCCTCAGGTTGGCTCGTGTAGGATCCTGTCACCAGCGCTTATTCAGCTCACTAGGACACATTATAGATGTTCGAATAAGTCAGGCCAGGCGGAACAGGCCCCCCGAAATAACTGCTATTCAGAAGGCTGAAGTGGAAGGGTAGTGAAGGTCAAGACCTGCCTCAACTGCAGACTGAGTCCAAGGCCAGCCCACACAGGAGACCCTGTCTCAAAAAAGTACAGAAAAAGCCCAGCATGGCAGCCTTTAATCCCAGTCCTCTGTTGAGTTTGAGGCCAGCCTGGTCTACAGAGCCGGAACTATAGAGAGAGACCCCTTCTTCAACAAAACAAAACAAACAAAAAATAAATAAATAAATAAATAAATAAATAAAGAGAGAGAAACTCGGTGTAGCTCAGTTGGTAGAGTACCTGCCTGGCATTTCTGAGGCTCTGGGTTCAGTTCTCAAGGCTGTAAAACAAAACAAGAACTCACCCAAACCAATGTAACATGAAATCTAGAAAGAACCAGAGCGAGGGAAGATTGGCCCTTAAATCTAGAAAGAACCAGAGCGAGGGAAGATTGGCCCTTAAATCTAGAAAGAACCAGAGCAAGGGAAGATTGGCCCTTAAATCTAGAAAGAACCAGAGCGAGGGAAGATTGACTCTTCCAGGGAGGGGGTTAGCAAAGGTTGCACCTGGTTCCCACCAAGAGGGAGTTCCACTTGAGCAGATTTTTGTCTTTAATCTGGGTGTTTCTTGTTGCCACTGCTCTTCTTTGAAGCCAGCAGGAGTTGGTGTGTAGGAGAGCGAGATCAGGCCTGGAGGAGGAATGGCTTGGGCCAAATGCCTGTTAACAGCCTGGGAGAAGCAGAGAACAAGTTGATTCTAAACCAACAAAATCCCCAGACCCTCTTATTGGCAAAGCATCATCCCGTCTAGTTAAAAGCAGGGAAGACTAGATAGAATCTTCAGGTAAAACTAAGAAAAATAGAAATAAAGACCATGAGGTTTTGCCTGTGCAGCAGGTGGCATAGCGGGTTCTGACTGGCCTCAGTGTTAGGAACAACCCAAGTTTGGGAGCTGTGTGGGGCAAGCCAGGTGGCATGGGTATACACCCAGGGAGCTAGCCATCCACACACAGACCTGTTTTTCTGACTTCTTCAGATTCCACACAAGGACTCTCTCAGGCCCTCCTAGCTGTGGCCCAGGGCAGTAAAAGCCAAGCTCTGTTGAAGACTGTGTCAGGGAGCGCTTGCTCATTTATCCAGAAGCCATTTGCTGGACACCAGCTGTGTCTCAGTTACAGGCATAAGATGAGAGTGAATTTTCGCTCCTCCCTGAATTTTCTTCCCCCCCATTTGAGAAGAATTGTAGGTGAGCTAGCTGAGCTGTGAGGGAAGAAACAAAACCTCACTTCTGTTTTCAGTTCCCTGCTTGTTTCTGCAGATCACCTGGCAAGTCTGAGCTGTAGTTTCTCCAAGGTATCTATCTCCTTCTCTCCGTCCCTTTTTCACTTCTTATTTCTTTATCAGACAGGGTAGCCCCAGGCTAGCCACAAACTCACTATATAGTCAAAGTTGACCTTGAATTTGTGCTCTTTCTGCCTCTACCTCCAGAGTGTTGGGATTCTAGGTGTGGTCACCCTGCCGAGTCAGTGCTAGGGATTGAACTCAGGCATGTTAGGAAAGCACTCTAGAAATCAAGCTACCTCCTCAGCCTAGGAGGGATCCTTTCCACCCCTTTCACTCTTGCATTTGTTGTGATTATGAAATAAACTTGACCAGAAAGAGAAGAAGCAGAGTAAACTGTTAAATATATCAACAGGTCAGATTTGTTTTGTTTTGTTTTTGCTTTTTGAGACAGGGTTTCTCTGTATATCTCTGGCTCTCCTGGACTTGCTTTGTACATCAGACTAGCCTTGAACTCACAGAGATCTGCCTTCCTCTGCCTCCTGAGTGCTGGGATTGAAGTCATGTGCCACCATGCCCGGTTCTTAAAAGTAGTAATGAACTAATGGACCCAGAGCAGGGTGGCCTTGTTATTTTCAGTTATTCCGTTAGATGGAGTCATTCTAGCTTGCGACTTTAGGGTGTATTTGAGGCAGTTGTGACAAGCTCAAATCCAGTTTCTTTATGTTGTCATCTCCTTTAGTTAAATCTTTGAATTGTTTCAGTCTGTTGTAGAGAAAGTCTGTGGAGCACCCTGGAAAATTTTGGGGGTAAGTGGAGCTTTGTGCCTGCTTCGCTTCAACCTTTACTTCCTGAGGTCCAGGCCCTTGAGCTGAGGGCCTGGAAAATCTTATACATGTAGGCTTGTCACCATGGTCACCTCACTCTGGTGGACTCCACAGTAGGCCCACGGGGGGCTACCAGGTGAGGAGGAAGGTGCACTTTAATACTGGGTCCTTGTGGTTGGATTTAAAGTAAGATGGAGTCTGAACTGTGGAAGTTTCACTCTGCAGACTTGAAGAGAGTCGAATTCATCCCACACAGGGCCCCAGGCAGAATAGAGGAGCAATAAAACATTCTTTCCTTGAGCCCTTTGACTGGGCCAGAGGCGCAGGAGGGAGATCCCAGCAGGAATGTTTTCTTTCAGCTGCTTCCTACATTCCCTCCACAGATCTCATTGGGCTGCTACTGTGTGTGAGAGAGGACAGAGTGGTTTTATGGAGATGGCTGATTAGCTTTGGCCCTGCTTTTGTTGTCATCGGTGCTGCTATGGATACTATTTCATGTTTACTGCTCCTTGACATTTCTTAAAAGGGGTCTTCAAAGAGAGGGTCCTTTGCTAAGATGAGTTTTCTGAGCAGTAAACTTGACAGGGTTCAACATGGGGAAAATAAACCTAATGTAAAAGAAAGCAGCATAAAAAACTGCAGTGCCGTCTACCAGAGCCTTCCGTGGGGAAAGGCCTTGCCTGCAAGGACCTGGGACGGTAGAGGTTCAACATGTCCTCCAGGGTAGTGGAGCATGGGGCTGCATTTGCCTCTCTTTTTAGGTGACCTCCGCAGTTATAATAGCAGCTAACTGTTAAAGCCACTTGATACAACCGAGACCTCACTGTTGACTACTGGGACTGTCAAATCCAGTCACTGCTGACCTGTCTTCTAGCCCAGCTTGCCTGGTGCCGAGACCTGTCCTTCATCAGTCTCACTGCGGGCACATCCAGGGCAGTTTACACTTACCAATTGAACTTGAAATCAACTGGCAAGGGAGTAGTTTAAAAGCTTTATTTCAGTACACAGATAGTATTGGTAAATAATGAGTCTATTTTCTGAGGGTGTTTGGGTCTCTCTCTGTGGGTATGTATTATGAGCATGTGTGTGGGAGAGTGTTAACTTTTGGAGGTATGTGTGGAGGCCAGAGATAACATCAGTAAGTCTTCCCCAACCACGGTCTCCCCTTTATCCACTCAGTTTTTTTTAGACAGGATCTCTCACTGAACCTGAACCTCACCTTGTCAGTTAGCCACTGAATTTTGGGGTTCTGCTTGTGTGATGTGGATTTGATCTTGGGTCCTCAATGCCAAGCGAGGACATTACCCTAAAGAACCATGTCTCCAGGCCTCATATTTTTCTGCTTAGTGAGAAGGCAGATTTCATTGATGGTATTTAGGAGTAGGTCATGGACATGTGTATATAGAGTTTTTGCTTTGTCTGTGTGGAATCTCATGAGAAAGGCACCTTTTTCTTCTGTTTTATAGCTAGGCTTCTTCAGAAACATTCCCTGGGTGTGGTGGTGGTGGTGGGAGATCTAGGCAAATGAAGTCTAAAATACGTTTAGAAGAAACAAAAAGTGGCATTGACATAGTGACAGATATTCAAATAAAAGTGTTGCAATATATTGCTATAAAGGGTTATGTTATAATACATGAGTCAAAGGAACATATTATATAATCATATTGTATCCATGTATTGAAACATAGCCCTTTATTGTAAGGCACAGGGGGAAAGTACTCATCTAACTGCTCATATATTTGGGGTTTAAGGATGTACAAATACTTGGCTATGCTCGATAACTAAAATGATTAATTCCCCTTTCCTGGTAGAGGAGTGCTCAGTGCAGAATTTCCTTTTATAAATAAACAAACAAATAAAATGATCCTGTGGGGATTCGCCGTATATGGGAGAGCTAGAAAACATAAGGATATGTGTTGGTTTTAGTAAAATCTGTGTTTTGTGCTAAAATAACCATCTCTGGCAGCCTCTACCAGCCAAATAGACTTCTTCACAGGGAGAACACAAGCCAAAGATAGGAAAAAAAGAAGCAGAAACTGCAATTTTTTTTTCCTGGGCAACTCCACGGGGCGGGGGGGGGGAGTGTTCCCTAACTTACTGACAATATATAGAGATATAGATATAGATAATGTCTCATTACGGAATGCAGGCTGAGCCCCGAAGCCTCTGTGAAGCGCTCTCAAGTCCAGTGACCATAGTTTGAGTAGCATTCTGTGGTGCATGGCAGACCCATCTGCCCATCATGTCTGAATGGAGGAAAGATCCCGAATGAGATATACTTCAGCTTTTCCTGCCATGCCTCTGCTTCCTGTTCTAATTCCTCGAGTAGTCTGCCTCCTTATATTGCATACTGTTGGGTTCATTACACACGTCTTGTCTTCTCATTTTCTGCAAATTAACCTTTACTTCAAAAGTGTAAGCGATAAAGCACTCTTCCCAACTCACAACTGGCTACTACCTACACTGTGGTATTCTTTGCTCAAGGGAGAATCGTGTTGTTATTTTCTTTAATGCTTTGGAAGCAAAGTCAAACATCTGTCTTGCATTTTGTAAAAAACTTACTTTTTACCAAAAAAAAAACTAAACTAAAAAGTGATTTAGACTTTGGCGATTCCACATGTTTTCCAGGTTAGCCTGAGACATTTTCATAACAATTAAGATAATCAATATATTGCTTCCCCCTGTGTGTGACCTTGAGTGACTGTATGCAGGCCATGGGGGCCAATACAGAGTTCACACCCATATGGAGTCATTGGGAAACATCAGCTGCTTCCTCGTCTATGGCTGAAATGACTCTTTTTCAACCAGAGAAGGAAGATTGCCAGTTGTCCAGTTTCCCAAGGAAGGGAGACAAAGCATAAGTGTGCATGACAATTGCTTACTTCTTACGCGCCCTCCTTCCAGAAGGCCCTTTAGCCACAGTCAAGTTTCACACAGTTTGCTCTCTAAGAGGCCATCATAGTTGAGGTTGCCCTCCATACTGGAGACTGAGGTGGGTGTGTTTTTACCAAGAGCCAGAAGAGCATTGCCCATTCCTGACCTGTCCACCTTTCCAGTGACCCTGTCAGGGCCTCAGAATTAGTTCCCATATCTGGATAACTGGGGCCCTCAGTTATTCGGATGCTTCTGTGGACTTGGTTCAGCTTAGCAGTCACCCAGACCTTTCTCTCCTGTCTGCCTTCTTCCCTCTTGTGGCAGTGGTGTCTAGGCTACCTAACAGTTTCCTCTCTGGTCCTCCGGATGGGCCTTGATGTGTCTGCCACCCTGGAGAAGTCCCTTCTCTTTAGCCCACCACAGAGGAGTCCCTTTCATCTTGGTGGCAGGAGCCAGAGACAACGCTGAATTAATCTGAGTATGTGGTTTGTGTTTATTTATGCCTTCTGTATCCACTTTCCTGCCTCCTGTCTAGTCAGCTTTCCATCACTTATAGTTTCTTCAAATGCACAGATTGCTGGTGGGGTAGAGGCAGGCCGGATGGTAGGCGGGGTCTTCTGCTCACCTGGCAGTCCTCTAGAAAGTGGGCTGATGGCAGCATTAACAACCCTGAGCCCTGTAGCTTTTCCCCCAGGATCCGGGGTGCAGGGCATGAAGGCACAATAGGAAATGATGAAAGAATACTGTTTTTCTCCATGTCCAAACTAATGGAGGGGTTCGGGGGGCTTGCACTTGGTAGTTTGGTAAAATTGGGAAAGATTGGTGTGGGTGTGGATCCCTGTTCTTTGGTACCCAGGATGCTTGTATTGGTGCCTTCTTCTTAGTGCATTCCGGGTTTTTTCAGTCCCTCTTGGGAGGTGCAGGGAAGAGGAAGAAGGGAAAGATCCTGGTTTCTAAGATATGCTGTCTCCCCAGGCTCACTTCCAGAAGCTCTGGGAGCAGGTAGGCTTGACCTTATCTTCAGCTCTGCTTTGTTCAGGATTGGGGGCCCTTTGATTAAAGATGTCACCAGCTTGCTTCTGTGTCCTCCTAGAAAGTTTATTTCATCATTTAACCCTATACTCAATCCTGTGGCAGCTATAAAATAGTCATATCAAACACCCCTTCAAGAAGCCTGGCTGTTTAGTGACTTCTAGTGGCGCTGGGTTGTTCGAGAGGTGGAATCTGAACTCAGTTTTGTTGGATTCCAGAACTGAGTAGTATCTTCAGAATGGACCAAGTTAATTATAATCATCAACTACTACTACTACTTTTTCCCCCCAGACTCTCATTGTTTAGCCCGCCTATCCTGGGACTCAATATGTAGACTGGGCTAGTCCAGAACTCAAGAGATCTGCCTGTCTTTGCCTCCTGAGTGCTGGGATTAAAAGCATGTGCTACCACACCCATTTAGGCAAAACAGTAACATCTTTGGTCTCACCTTAGGGTGACATATCAGGTCTATATTTTAACTGGGGCTAGGAGATTTTGGTGGTATGGACAAAGCAGCCTTTTACTTCCTTTTGTATGCTGGAGAGTTTTGTATGGATTAAGAGTGTGTGCATTATAAATTGCTAAATTGCCTTGGTTACAGTCCTGCTTTAGATGTGGAGAGATGAGAAGGTTCATCAGAAGTTTTCAAATGTAAAAATTTCACACTTGGTGGGATATAGGAACTTCCTTTCTTGTGTGCGTCCCTGACTAACATCAGAAGACTGTCGTGTAGAGGAGCCTGTTTTCAAGAAGACAGACACCAAGGTGATGTTTAGGGAACAGAAGCCATACAAAAGAGCTTCAGGCAAAGATGACCGGCTGCTGCTCAGAAGTTATGGGTGAAACAGGCCGAATGCCAACTCAGAACAAGCAACAAAGAAAACAAACTGTCTGGAAGTGTAGAAGCAGGTCCAACCAAGTCAGGTGGACCCAATGGCATCAGGTGAAGTATGACATAGTGAAGTCAGGAAGGACTTCCAGGGCCAGAACCAGAGGGTGTGAAAAGACAGAGACAGAAGAAACTGTGAGCAACACAGGATTGGGAGGCATCCATCCCTACACCATCACAGGATTCCATTTGCCTCTAATGTGTGTCTCATCCTGTATGAGGAGTTTTGTTTCTACTGTTAATTTATAATAGCAAAGCCGGGCGTTGGTGGAGCACGCCTTTAATCCCAGCACTTGGGAGGCAGAGGTAGGCGGATCTCTGTGAGTTCGAGGCCAGCCTGGTCTACAATGTGAGTCTAGGACAGCCAGAGCTGTTATACAGAGAAACCCTGTCTCAAAAAAACCAAAAAAAAAAAAAAATTTATAATAGCAATATATTTTCATTTTGAAAACATAAAGTATTGAGTATGTTATTATTATTTTCATAGTACAGAAAAGATCGAAGGCAGAGCTGTGAGCCACCGTATTGTCTTATTTTACTTTTACAACCTTAGCTTGGGAGGAAAAAAGGGGAGGAGTAGTTAGCTCTAGAAAGAGTAAATAATAGGTCACTTTTTTACAGCATGTTTCTGTAATATTTTTATCATATAAAATATCACTAGTCATATTTTAAATATATGAAATATATGTTCCATGTAACACTTGGTGAGGTTAATTGATTAGCGATTTGCTAAAATCTAGATTTTGATATTAGGAAGACAGGCTGACATTTTGTTAACAATATTACTCTGTGTACTTTTTCTAAGTTCTTTAATGGAGTTAATGGATTAGTTACATTTCTCATCGCTGTGACAAACACCTGAGAAAAGCAACCTAAAGGAAGAGTGATTTATTTTGGCTCACAATTTCATGAGGTTCAGCGCATGGTCATTTGACTCAAACACTTGAGCAGAACATTATGGCAGAAGGTGTGCATGGCAAGAGGTGTAGGAAGCAAGGAACAAAAGGAGGGGGCCAGTGAGAATATACCTCCTAAGGTATATTATGCCTCTAGTGATAGAGTTCCTCCAGATAGGCCTCATTCCTTAAAGTTTCTACAACCTCTTCAAATGGTGCAACCAGCTGGGACCAGTATACCAAGCATGAGCCTGTGTGGGATGTTTCCTACTTAACCCAGATCAGTTAATTTAGGACAATCTCAAGTGTGGCTTGTCCAGGGTTTAGAAATGAGCCCTTACCGAAAGTACTTAAGAGCCTGGTACTGAAAGGGACACAGTGTGGATCATGTTCGTTTCTTGTCACTTGTCAGCAGGGTGACCTTGGGGCAGTGGCTTCACCTTGCTGAGCTGCAGATGGCAGTAAAACCTGCCTGAGGAAGATGGGTAACAACCCTCGGTGAGAAGTCCAGAGCAGGGAGCCCAGAGCCCAACCTGCTGTAAGTTCTCGTTGTTAGTGCTTCTTCCGGGTGTGTTGTAGCAGCAGCTCGGGATCCTGCCTTGGATTTCATCTGAGGCCCAGCAGCTGCTGGCCGAGAGAAGGAAGACAGCAGTGGGAAGCAAAGGGGGGTGAATGAGTCCTCCTTCACAGTCTATGTCCCTCTTTTCTCTGATTTCCTGCTCCATGTCCCCAACTGTCTCTTGATTGATCTACCATTCATCCTCAAGGCATGGTCTCGTCTGAAGAACTCTCCGGTTCCAAGTGAAGTTGAGGCATGGGTCACTTTGAAGACTGATTTGTGTAGAGAAGCTGTGAAGGTTGATTGATCTCCTTCCACAAACTCCTCTCCAAAATGAGCACCTCCGCTTCCTCCTTTCCCTGTAGCCCTGTGGGTGTCTCATACTTAGCATTTCCTACCCAGTAGGTGCTCAGTGCAGGGTGTGGAGAGGTGAGGCAGAGGAAAGATGAGTAGGGCCTTGGAACTCATCATCAGTCCATCAGAGTCCCTCTGGTGGGTACGAGTGAGGAGTTGGGCTGGAAAGGTAGGTATGATGTGGTACAGAAAGCAGGACAGCTGGACAGCTTCAAGTCCTCTCGTGGATTTACTTATTACTGGCTGCCCCTTCATATGCTGTCTGTTGGTCAAATGGGGTGGTGAGTTATATTTACAGAAAGCTCACCCTGGAATCATGGTTATTGGGATAGATATGCCAGACCCTCTGTTTCTTTCTTCATATTGTGTATGAGCTAGGAAGACAAGCCAGAAAGATGGCAGTTTCTCTTCTACCTCCTGGGACAGATTTCTGTTTGGGAGGAATCATGTTAGAATGGAGGGATCATGACAAGTCCTGGGACCTCCCCTACCCCCAGGTTTTTCTCCTCACCATTAGTATGTCGCCCGAGTGGGTGGAACGGGAGCCGGAAGCGTCTAGTGGACGTACCAGTGTTGAGGAACTCGTGGCTCCTGTTTGATCACAGCAGACTGTCTGTTCTTACTCCCCCACATCCACCACATGGACTCATGTCTTAGACACGAACACATTCCTCAAATAACACATTCTGGGACATTCTTGCACCCCACCCAGCCTACCCAAGGACTCTCTGGTAATGAATGGGAGCTTTCTTAACTAATGATATTCTTGACCATCTGTCCAGCTGGTCACTGAGAACAGAAGGCAGATGGACGTGTGCTTCCTTTGCATCTTGGTCCCATGAGATTATAGACGTAAAGATTGTCTCTTTACTGAATCTGGAAAGAGAAAGTCTCTCGATAGGTTTCATGATAGATTAGGTTGTTGTCGTTAAAAGTGTGAGTCTTATGAAGCTTTGGGTGTAAAAAAAAATATGAAGGTTTTTTGTTTTGTCCTAGGCTACCGTATATATTTGTGTTTATTCTCATATGTCATTTTGGATCTCACCATTAAAAAGAAGTAGATACCTTGGCCCTCTGATTTTTTTGTTTTGTTTTGTTTTATTTTGTTTTTTCCAGACAGGGTTTCTTTGTGTAGCCCTGGCTGTTCTGGACTCGCTTTGTAGACCAGGCTGGTCTTGAACTCACAGAACTCCGCCTGCTTCTGCTTTCTGAGTGCTGGGATTAAAAGCATGCACCACCACTCCAGGCTGCTTTTTTTTTTTTTTTAACTAATTGAAAAATGAATATTTTTCATATAATATATTCTGTTCACCAGCCCCCTTCCTGCATCTTCTACAAGATTCTCCCTACCTCCCCACCTTTCCAATTCCACACCTTCTTTTTCTCTCTCTTCAGAAAATAAACAAGAGAATTAAAAAAACAAACAGCACGAGAAATGCATTCACATGTGCATGTAAACACATACACACACAGTCCATAAAAACTTAAAATTGGAAACCATATATATATGTGTGTGTGTGTGTGTGTGTGTGTGTGTGTATGCAGAAGACCTGTAAGGTAAAAAATGCCCAAACAAAGCAATATGAGACAAAAATATCTCCAAAACTACTATTGAGTTCATTTTGTGTTAGCGTCTACTGCTGGACATTGGGCCTTCCTTAAGTGTGTTTTGTATACCCAGTGAGAGTCTATTTGAGAAAACTAATTTTTCCTTTGCGAGTGGTCCTCAGTTGGAGACGGTGTCTTGGTTATGGATGGGAGTGCAAGTCTACTTCTCCCTCTCAGGTTTGACCTCCTCCTCCTAGATCCCTAAGCCCTGATGCTCCTCTGCTTTTAACATGTGAATTAACATGAGTAACTGGAGATATAGGATGGGCACGGAGTCCCAGCTCAAGGTCAAGGTGTAATATTAGGAAACTGGGGAAGTGCTTGCCTCTGCAGGGCTTCTGGTAGCTGCAAAAATGTTTCCAGGAAGAGGCCAGAGGAGTGAAGTGGATGCAACAAATTCAGGCAGCTGTTTGCACAGGCTGGGTAAGAGGGAGGAGAGAGGAGCCTAGGCACATATGTGCTCTCCCCACTAGCCTTTCCAAGACAGCTGTTTGAGAAACCACCAGTATTTATCCTCCTGACACCAACAAGGACCAGTAGGAATCTAACAGACCAAGATGGCTCCCGCAGAGGGGACTTGGGTGAGTGATCTGATCTGCAAAGTTCAGCTGAAGGCCACAGCACCTGCTCTTGAGTGGCCATGAGCTTGTCAGATGTGGGAAGCATGAAGTAGTTGCCATAAATACCCAAGACCAGGCTGAAACAATGCTAGCAGCAAGACCGGATGCACTGAGTGGTTATTAGCAGGGAGGAGATTCGCGCGTCTCACTGCTGATGGCTCGAGTGTGGTGAATCATATGTGTGCGTGCAGGTCTCAAGCAAGTTTGAGTAAGGTATTATAAGGTAAAGCATAAAGAAGTCACCCTTGGTGGGTGTCTGCCCCCCTTCGTGGCTCATCTGGAAGCGTTTGCTCTGGTGGTAATCATTTCTCACGGAGGAGGTACGATTGTGTATTAAGGCTTTCTTGTGTGTGTGGTTCTAACTTAGGAATCATCCCTGCGGGAAGGCCAGTATCAATTACATTGTGACTGTCAGTTGTAAGGAGACCATAGACGTTTGTTTTCATTTTGTGTGTATGTACATTGCATGTGTGTGGAAGCCAGAGGACAAATTTGGGTGTTGTTTCTTAAATACTGTTTACCTTTTTGTTGTTGTTGTTGTTTTTTTTGAGATGGGGTTTCCAACTCCCCTAGAACAACTCCAGCAGGCTAAACTGGTCAGCCAGAGAATCCCAGGGACCTACCTGTCTCCATCTTCCTAGTTCTGGCTTTACAAGGATCGAACTCATGTCTTCTTGCTTACAAACCAAGTGTTTTACAGACTGAGTATCTCCTCATCCCTGTTATTTTTGTGGGTCCTGCTTTCATTTATAAAGCCCATCCTTCCTCACTCCCCCCCGCCCTTCAGCATTTTCTGCTTTATTCTGATTATCTTCATCAGTGAACTGAAAACCAAGCTCACTTTCAAAAGGGGGAAACATTTTCATAATGGAAAAACAAGATTATTATGATTAAAATCCGATTATCTCTAGCTTCAAACTTGAAGTACTTACTTAGGCTAAACTATCAAGAGGGCTCCTTTCCCAGTCATTGATTTCATGTGAATGTAGGCAACTCATTCAACAAATTATTCTGAAGTACTTGCTGAGTGCTGAGTGCTGAAGCCACAATCAGAAATGTGGTAGTGAGCAAGACAGGCACGTCCCTGCCCTTACAACCTAGAATGACAGTCTGGCTCAGGGTTAGTTTAGGGTTTTGGTTTTTTGTTTTTGAACAACCCCCCCCCCCAAACAAAACAATAACAATCAAGTGCAGTGTGGTCTCTCCCCACTGTATGATTTTACTAAGAAAGAGATATCTCTCTCTCTCTCTCTCTCTCTGGTGCACATGTATGTACACATTCATATACATGTATGTGTGCTCGTGGGTGTTCACACATCTGTCTGTTTACCTATTACTTTCTGACTTTTTTGTACATTTTATTTGGTGTGTGTGTGTGATTGTGTGTGTACGTGCATGTGTGCAATACGTAGAGGTCAGAGGGCAACGTGAAGGAGTCAGTTGGTTCAAGCTTGGTGGTGAGTGCCTTTACCCAATGAGCCATCTTGCCATCCACTTGCTTTAAAACCTGAGGCTTGTTTGTTTGTTAACACTAGCTGGCCAGCAAGCTCGAGGGATCTTCCTTGGTCCTCCTCATGAACACTAAAAATACAGACCTAGCCGGGCGGTCGTGGCGCACGCCTTTAATCCCAGCACTTGGGAGGCAGAAGCAGGCGGATCTTTGTGAGTTCGAGGCCAGCCTGGTCTACAAAGCGAGTCCAGGACAGCCAGAGATATTCAGAGAAACCCTGTCTCGAAAAACCAAACAAACAAATAAATAAATAAATAAATAAATAAATAAATAAATAAAAATACAGACCTGCCCCACCACTCCCAACATTACACTTGGGGGGGGGGGCAGGGATTGGAACTCAGGTCCTTATGTTTGTGGGACAAACATTTTAACAACTGAGCCATCTCCCTAGCCCCTGATTTTGATACATTATACTTTTTGGTCCCTACCCCAAAATGCCATCTGTGGTCCCCCTTTCCTGGGGGTCACACCTCAGGACATACTATTTAGTCTGACTTTCTTTTCTGGAGAGAAAGATCCAGAACTCTCTAGCTAAGCATGACTGGAAGAGGGTAACCCTGCACTTGGCCTCCTCTGTGGGATTTTAAGATTGCAATTATCAAGGTGCGTGCTTCCTTAGTTAGCAGTTACTGTGTGTCAGTTCACCTACAGATGACACGATTATCCGTGCCACTTACCAACCGTGTTCTCTTCTGAGGTACCATCTTTTTCAGACAATGAGGAAGTTTGAATCTGTCTCGTGCATTTTGTCAGCAGCGTCTTCCCTTCAGTATTTGGTGGAAGTAGGTGAGAGGGGGCAGGCGGA
Organism: Lophiomys imhausi; assembly: GCA_907164525.1. NCBI lineage: Eukaryota > Metazoa > Chordata > Mammalia > Rodentia > Muridae > Lophiomys > Lophiomys imhausi. The sequence goes on from CAJQZJ010032244.1 coordinate 4,518,688, forward strand.
GGCTGGATAAAACATAGACAGTGGGTAAGAGCTGGTGTTTATTGAGTGCTTACTGTCTGCTGGAGAATGGCTTGCGACCCTTTAAGGAGCGATAATGATGTGACACTAGCGTGTGTTGATCATATGTGCCTGGCTCTAATCTCACCTTTTATAGGATTTATACATTGAGTTCCCCCCACCCCCACTTCCGCCCCAGGTGTATGAGCTGAGGGGGGTATTGTTTGTTAGGTATTTAAAAGGGGGGAGCTGGCTCATAAGTGTTTTAAGATGCAGACTGTAAGTAGTAGGGTCAGGGTTTAAATCTATGGTTTTCTCTTATACTCAGGTCCATAGAGTTCTCAGCACTGAACAAGGTTTGCTTTCATATTTTCACAGATTTAAGAACTGGCCCAGTTAGTTTGAAGAGCATCTAGGCAGAGACCCTTGTAAGCACTTACTCACCACAAAACTTTGAACATTTTGCGAACAACTTTCAAGGTATTGGCCACATCATTTCTTCCTGCCGACAAACTAATTCAGGATGCCCTTTCCAAATTGTTTATTGAACACCTGCTGTGTGTAAGGCATGTGTCCAGGGTTACAGGAGAGTCAGCCACCTATAAGAAATTACAAAGTGCCAACCCCAATGAAGCCACAGTGGCCGCTGTGAGCACAGTACTGGGACTTTACCGCATTCCTGCCTTTGAGATCACTAAGTCCATTTCGTTTTGCATGTGACTGCTTGAGGACCACTACAGTACATAAAACCTTGCAATGACTTCTATGACTTGTAAGACTAAGTCAGGACAGGCCTTTAGGTTCATTGAAAGCCATATTTTAAAAAGGTTAATATTGTATATGGGTATTACCTGAATGATACACTTGAAATGTTGGAAGGCTTCCATGTGGGAAAGATTCCATTATTTATTTATTGTCACACATAGGATTAGCTATCCAGTGATGGCAGATGAGTGTGTTTTGTCATTGGAGAGGCAAATGCAGAAACACTGCTGTCTTAAGAACTTTATATGAACTCTCACGATCCCAACTACTGTTATGCTCTGGGACATTAAAATTTAATAACACATGGGCATTCTTAGCAAAGTGGACGGTAATACCGAGTGTGCAGCCTCCCTCCCTGACACTGTGACTGTCCCCAGAAGTTCTCTAGAGTTGGCAAGACACTTGGCCCTTTTGGTAACTGGGCTCAAGTCACTTCCCTGAGCGGTAGAGGAAATGAAAACCTCTGAGAGCTTTGTATCTCTGTTGTCTCCTCTTTACCCCCTTTCTTCCTCCTCTCCTCCTCTTCTTCCTCTTCCCCTCTCCTCCCCTACTTCCTCCATCCCCCTTCCCCCCCCCACAGTGCATTTCATTGTCTCTCTCTTCCCTAAAATCTCTTGAAAAGCCCACTGAGGTCAGAACATTTAGCAGTTACCTTGATTACCACCTGGACTTCCTGTAAATTACTGTAGACATCCCAGAAAGCTTTGCTACTGAGGAAAAAGCATGCCACAATGCATCATTCAGGGACTGAATGATGCATGAACATTATCTTTGAGGTTGCTCATATAAATAGTCTTTGCCCTAGCCCATTTGCATAAAAGATTGGAAATCTTGGAGATTAAAAATAGCCAGTGTATTACCAAATACCCTTCGTTCAGAGTCTGGGTAATTGGCACTTAAAGATTTGCGGTTCTCCTCTCAATACTGGCCTACACATATTAGGTTCAGAGTGAAGCTCTATGGCGCTGTAATTGGACACAGTCTCCTGGAAAGGAGGCAGCAGCTGATGGCAGGAGTGGGCCCAGGCCTTCCTGGCTTTGCCTGCCCACTGTAGCCTTCAGACCAGGTCAGGCTGTCATCAGAGCAGCTCCTACATAAGTCCATGTTGCTACACATGTCCCTGGTGACCTTGCAGGGAAGGAGAGGTGGAATTCAATTACTGCATATTATTTTCATAATTATTCCACTTTGCATCCCTGAACTCCACTGGAGACATTTCAGCAATATGATTTCCTCCCTCTTCTTTCCTCCCCTTTCTTTCCCATGTGAATAGACCAGTATTCTTGTTTGAAGGGAAGCTCTTCCCTCCTGGATTCCTTCCCAGGGCACATGCTTTCACATCAGCACTAAATTGGGCGAGCTGACTCGAGTGGTCTAAGAAGTCTGTACTTGAGAGAGAAAACTCTATCTTGTAAGGCTCAGACATCATTGTCATGGACAGACAGGGAGCGGATGTCAGTCTGTCAGTCACCAGCTGTATGTATGGGGAGAAGCCTTTACTACATGCCTGCTGCGTGATGAAGGCATGGCTAGCCACCTCAGAGCCCAGCAATGCCTCACAGCCGCCTGAGGGTGATATTCCTGCTCCACTGTTAGAGAACTTAGGTTCGGAGCATTTGCAGTGTGTGTCTAGTAACAAAGCAGTGGCCGAATTCAGGTTTGTGTTGTTTTGCTTTAAGACAGGGTCTCATGTAGCCCAGACTGGTTTCCGTCTTGCTATGTAGCTCAAGATTCTCTTGGATCCACCTCTCACAGGCTGAGATTACAAGAGAATGCTGGGATGACAGTTGTGTGCCGCCACTGCACCCAGGTTCATGTGGTGCTGGCCACCGAATCCAAGGCTTCATAGGTGCAAGCCAAGGACTCCCCTAACTGAACTACCCCCGCTGTCCCCAGCCCCAGATTTAGGCCTTTCTGTGATGAAGGTTGTGAAAGTCAGGTCAATCTTGAAAAGCACAGGTCCATGATATTTTACATATCTGATTTACTCATGTTCAGCTGTCTTCTTTGGTCAGGTTAACTCATGAGACACATATAAGGGCCCCCTGAAAATTGTGTGTCAGTTGCTGGTGATCGTGTGCCTCGGGAGGCCTGACTGATTCAGATGTACGGAGGGAGGACCTTGAGTGAACCCTGACACAAAGTTAAGATGTCACATTCTCACTGAGTAGCTAGTTACTGAGCAGCCTTTTCATGGCAGCAACCGCTCGGAGGCCCATTCCCTCCAGGAGCTTTCTGTTCAGTGGTGCTGAGGGGAGGCTAGTCGGGTAGCACCCTTTTTACCAGAAGAGTAACTGCATACTGATTAGGTTGCATTTTGGTGTGTGATTTTCGCAGGTTGTGTGTGTATACACGTGTGTGCACGAGTGTGCATGATGTGTGACGTGCATGTGTACATGTTTGTGGGTGCACACACACACACTGGGGAGTGAACTCAGGTCCTCAGGCTCATGCCTCGCTTTCCTAACTGAGCTATATCCCTGGCTTCGGTTGAGGCTGTTCTTTAAGGAAGGATAAGCCTTACAACTCCAATAGGGAGAAACTCTGAAAGCCAAGCTCTACTAAAGGGCTCAAAAATCTTAATGCAGAAGCTTCAGGGGCCAAATTCTTATAATGAATGAATTCTGCTCTGTTTGCAACTCAGGTGGGTTGTAAAGTTCAGCAGAGACTATCTGAGCCAGGTTTAATCTGGAAGATCTTGAAGTTGGCAGAACCAAGAGTCATGGACTGAGAAGTTCCCACTCTGAGGGTAAAAGCCTGCCGCAGATTGTCACTGCAGGAGTCAGCCACGTGGTTTATTACATGAGGAGTGAATTCAGACAGTAGCTGATATGTACAGTAATTACACTCTTTTCCTCCTACTACGGTAAGATACGGACTAGCTAGCTGTATGTTCTGAAATGTATTGCTGTGACAGGATCTTTTGTTTCCCAGGCTGCCCTTAGACTCACTACCTAGCGGGGGATGATGGCCTTGAACTCGTGATCCTTTGTGCTCCCAAAACCTAAGTACTGAGATTCCAGGTGCATATTGCTATGCCTTGATTATGTGTTTGCTACAGACTGAAACCAGGGCTTGTGAAAACCTCTATCAACTGAGCTGTTTTCTCAGTCCTATTTTGTTTGCTATGTTACTTTTACATGCTAGTCCAATGCTCTATCACTGAGCTACATCCCCAGTCTTGGATGGAAAAAACAAAACAAAAATTTAATAGAAAGAGAGATCCACGTAAAAGTAACTTTTATTCTCCTGTTTTAATTGCTGTCTCACAGGCTCACTGCCTCTGATTGCTATCCTAGGCCTAGTCCTGGAAGCCTCTAGCCTCTATACAATCTAATCTAGGCCTAGTGTCGCGTCCCTCTCGACCAGCAAGAACGACGCAACTCGCAAAAGCTCTTCTCCTGCAGTTTATTCAGGTCCCTTGAAAACAGTCTTCCGAAAAGGGGCCGGGCAGACCCAACCCACAGGCTAAATACTAAATGAACAGCCAATCAAGTAAAGCCAAGTGGTGCTATCTTAGAGGCCCACGTATAGCCAATCAAGTAAAGCCACATATGGACTTGTTTACCATCGAGAGCGCTCACCGTCGGGCTGGTGGAAGGCGGAGACCAGCGCCATTTTTAAGGCGCGGCACGTCGCAGCTCTCTACAGTTCCTCCTTTTTTTTTTATTTTTTCTAAAGTTGGTAGAAGTCCCTGGAAAGGTTTCGTAATCCCCCTATCTGGGGATCTCACGGTGGGCCTGAGCCTGTAGGAGGGCGGTGCTCAAACTCTTACCCGTCTCTGGGTCAGCCTCCCCACTCGGGACTGCCCTGTCTTAGGTGGCCGAGACTTACCCGTCAACTCCGTCACTGACTTACCAGACCCTAATATCCGTGGAACGAATTCCTCAGTGGGCAGGGACTATGCTTAGTGAAGATTTACTTCACGGCAGCAAGCCATGCCTGAGGGGACTGGCCCGCCTCAATGGCGACAAGGGCTTGTATAATCATGGCTACATTACGCTTTTGTGTGGTTCTCATTTTGTAGATCCACCATAGGCAAACCAGAGAGGCTAGTATCATTAGTATCGCCAAAGAGCCTACACCCGCCCACTCCTTAAGATGATCCATAGCCGTCTGTATCCAAGAAGTCAAGCCAGTAGCCAGGCTCAGATCCACCCGAGTGGAGTTGATGTGGACAATTGTTGCTCTCAGCTCTCTCATCAAATTTTCAAATTCAGCCGACCAATCCTGTAAGAGGAACTTTGACAATTGTCTAGACAAGTTAGCAGCTTTTGTATAATTTTGATATTGTACGGAAGTAACACACAAACCTTGCATTTTCCACTCACACCCCAATTGTGCTAGTTGCCAAAGAGAATCAATCTGTTCTTGTATTAAATCTATGCGTTGATTAACTATCATAAGACTTCCTTTGAGATGAGAATTCATAGAGTCCTGAGTATCCAATGCCTGTGCCACAGTGGCTGAGATGTTATTCAGGGCATTGGCAGTCTGTATAGAACTAGACAAGGCGATAGCTGAGGCAGTAGCTCCCACAGCAGCAATAGTGATAGCAGTAACAATAGCTGCAGTGAAGCCAAAATCTCTTTTAAATCTGAATAGCATAAACACAGTTGCATCATGTCTGACCGGCATCGGCTTTGGGAATATCGACAGGATCCCCCATCTCGGCTCGGTCATTCCTGACATACTCACTGCTACTATCACCAGAATCCTTAGGAAGGTCTTCATGACGAATCTTCCTCACAAGGCGTTCAGGCACCCACACTGGATCTTGTTGATCCTGAGGAAAAACACAAACAGACCCTCTCGCCCATGTTAGCACGGGGTCAGGCCCCCGCCAAGAGCCTGTGAGAATGTCCTTCCATTTCACCATGCTTTTAGGTGAACCATGGGAATCCTGATGTCTGTCCGCTGCTGAGCGGCCTTGAGCATCCAAATTGAAAAAATTTAGAGTAAATAAGGCTAAAGATATTCTCTCCTTGGGGGTACGGCCTTGGCCTATTCCCCCTTTTTGTTTTTGCAAGCATTCTTTCAAGGTGCGATGAGCACGCTCCACAATTCCTTGTCCTTGAGGATTGTATGGTAATCCGTGATTAAGCTGTACCTCCATCTGATTACAGAAGGAGACAAAGGACTGAGCCGTATAGGCTGGTCCATTGTCCGTTTTCAGCTGCTGTGGTTTTCCCCATGCAGCCCAGGCCTCTAAGCAATGTCCTATGACATTGCGAGCCTTTTCTCCACTCATAGGTGTAGCATGTATGATACCTGAGCAGGTATCCACAGATACATGAATATATTTTAAGGTTCCAAACTCTGAAATGTGGGTAACGTCCATTTGTCAGATTTTGAGTGGCATCAACCCTCTAGGGTTCACTCCCACATTGGGAGGATGATGATGAATCACACACTGAGGACAGTCCAAAACTACTTGTCTAGCATCTGCTCTAGACAAATGGAATTTTTGCTGTAGAGTTTTTGCATTTACATGAAATAATTGGTGAAACTGTCTGGCTTGATCCAGGAATGAGCTCCAAAAAATGCATTCCATCCTGGTCCATTGATCAACTTTATCATTACCCTCACTTAATGGTCCAGGTAATCCTGTATGTGCTCTAATATGTTGAATATAAAAACACCTTTTTCTCTGCCAGATTAAAACTTGTAACTCTTGTAATAAGGCACATACTGTACTACTATTCTTAATAGGACCTGCTAATTCTAATACTTTCACTGCGTTGACCACATAGACTGAATCTGAAATCAAATTGAATGCAAATTGACATTTTTTAAACACCTCCATTACTATTTTCAATTCTACTATTTGGGGGGAGCCCGGTTGAAATTGACATAACACGGGCTCTTGTCTTTCTATCAAATAGGCTCCACAGCCTGTCTTTGAGCCATCAGTAAACACATTTGGTGACCCTTGAAGTGGTACTGCTGAAGTAACCTTAGGGAATATCACTGGGTGCTCCTTAAAAAATGATAGCAATGGATGTTTTGGGTAATGGTTATCAATTATTCCTTCAAAGCTACATTGCAATATTGCCCAGTCATCTACAGTGCCACACAAAATCTTAATTTGATAACTGGAATAGGGCACTATTATACTGGCAGGAGCAACTCCAAAAGACTGCAAGCATTGTTGGATACCATTCAAGGCTAAAGCAGCAAGTGCAGTGGGATAATGTTCTATTCTGTTCTTACTTGTGTCCACATCCCCGGGCAGAAAGATCTCCCTACTTTCAGTGACTGAACAGGCTGCTCTGTCTGAGTGGCTTCTGGATATGGGGGAGGAGTTAAAGGTGCCATGGCAATGGCTGTGTTTACACCAGCTGCCGCCAGCGTGGCTGAAGGCGCTGTAGCGACGACTCCACCCACTCCGACTGCCGCTGACGCTGACGCTGACGTGTCAGGCGCCATAGCAACAGCTCCACCCACACCGACTGCAGCAGCGGCTCCTCCCACACCGACTGCCGCCTGCGTGTCCTTCTCTTTTATCTTTTTCTTTTCCTTTTTTCTTATAATAGTCCTCTCCAACTGTTCTAGTAGATCGTGTAGCTCTCCTTCAGAATCTGTGCTCTCTGAGTCCTCAAAATCTCTAAAATCTCTAAAATCTGTGAGATCGGGATAGAGAGGAACTTTCTTTTTGCCTCCCTTTTCACTGTCTGCCTGCTCAAATCTTTTGCCTTTGTTACTTTCCTTTTCACTGTCTACTTGCTCAGATCTTTCCCCTCCATCCTGAAAGACAGGATAGTACAGCTCATGTCTCACTTCCCTCCAGACATTTGGACAGAATGACCGCCCACTAGGATCACTCAGAGGGGAAGTCTCATTACATGAAGGCGGGGCCAGCACAGGCGGCCCCGGACCTGAGGGCTCTATCCGGGTGCAGTCAGAACTCTTCCTCAAAGATGACTTCTCTATTTTCTTTGTTAACCTTTTAAGTTCCTCTTTAGACTCTGAGCTATCCTCTTCCAAAGTATCTTTCCCAGATTTGACCAAGCGCTCCTCTTTTAACTGTTCTAATACCTTTTGTCCTTTTTCCACTGCCTTGCAATATCTCTGATCTCCTAAACAACTCTGAACAAGTCTCCAAATAGGCCGTGCTCCTCCCTGCAATGTACTTTGCTCCCAGGCAAAATCCAAGTCCCTGCCTAATTTGTCCCAGCAGGATACCGTAAGATTCCCGGACACCGCAAACCACGGAGCCACGGAATCACATTCATTCAAAAATCTTTCTAGGGTAGACTTCTTAATCTTCAAATTCCTAGCTAAAAGTAGCTCCTGAAGAGCCAGAAAAATTGGGTGTGACTCAGACAACCCCATGTTTAAAAATTTACTTTCGGTTTGCAGCTTCCCCACGAAACTTTACCTTTAGTTCGCAACTTCCCGCGAAACTTTACCTTTTGTTCGCTATTTCCGCGAAACTTTACCTTTTGTTCGCTATTTCTGCGAAACTTTACCTTTTGTTCGCTATTTCCGCGAAACTTTATTGTCCTGATTTATCCCAGGAACTTACCAACGCGTTGCCCCTGACTGCAGGAGTTCTGAGTCTTTTCTGGTTCCCCGTACGGGCCACCACTTGTCGCGTCCCTCTCGACCAGCAAGAACGACGCAACTCGCAAAAGCTCTTCTCCTGCAGTTTATTCAGGTCCCTTGAAAACAGTCTTCCGAAAAGGGGCCGGGCAGACCCAACCCACAGGCTAAATACTAAATGAACAGCCAATCAAGTAAAGCCAAGTGGTGCTATCTTAGAGGCCCACGTATAGCCAATCAAGTAAAGCCACATATGGACTTGTTTACCATCGAGAGCGCTCACCGTCGGGCTGGTGGAAGGCGGAGACCAGCGCCATTTTTAAGGCGCGGCACGTCGCAGCTCTCTACAGCCTAGAATGTTTTTAGGCTCTGAGATTTACTGCTGAATAAGCTCACCCTTTCTAGCTCTTTCTGAATCTGGCTGGTTCAACTCAGCTGTTATAGCTCAAATTCCTCTCCAAGCTGACTGATTATATCTGGCTTCTCTGAGTTTCTTTGAGGTGCTCTGGTTGGTCTTACTCTAGCAATCTGTTTTACTCTTCTGGCTCCTTCTCATTCTCAGGCTCATCTGTCTTCACGTTTCTAGCTTGTTCTCTCTACAACCTGTATCTGTAAAACTTTCCTGGTAAAAATGCCTCCTTCCTCTCTCATTCTCTGTGCTGCTCCCTTAAGTAGCTTCCCTTGCCTGTTTCTTCTCATGAGAGCTGGGCGAATCCTATTCTGTCAAATCTTTGTCTGATTCATCACTTTGTCTGCCTCTCAATTAGACATCACTTTCAAACATGAGTGCTTCCTTCTACATACTAACTTTACCTTCATTATTTGGGATTAAAGGTGAGTACTAAGGGCATGTCTGCATTCCAGCCAGAGATTAAAGATGTGTGCTAAGGTCATGTCTGTATTCCAACTAGAGTAGACATGTTGCTGGATTAAAATTCCTCTACAGATCCATTCTATTTTGATGACTTTTATACAAGAAAGAAACAACAAACTATATGTTTAAATATTCCCTAGTACATAATGTCAGCAGAATTTATAGTTTCACATCTCACATGTGCCTTCACAAAGTGGCTTTGAGACCTTGCTTGCAAACCCTTTAACGAATACAAGTCTCTACTTCTGCTTTAGTGATGGACACTTTTTTGGGGGAGGGGGTGGGGGGAGGAGGTGATTTGAGACAGGGTTTCTTCATGTAACCCTGGCTATCCTGGAACTTGATTTGTAGACCAGGCTGGCCTTGAACTCACAGAGAACCACCTGCCTCTGCTTCACGAGTGCTAGACTTGGAGACATCTTAATGGACATGAGTCTTGTGCCTTAAGTGCCTTTACATGCCAGGCAAAGTGGAGAGGGCCTCACTCCAGCCTGAATGATGGTTAGGAAAATGTCATCCGAATGACATAAAGGGCTCTATTTGGTAATTTTAGCAAAAGATTTTCATTTTCAAGAGATAGGAAGTTTGGAGTCCTCTCACTTCCAACAGTTTGGAAGAAGCCTGTGGAAAACCTTTTAGTAACTAGAGGAGAGGTCAAAGGAAGAACGCAAGGGGCCCACTTTAATTTAGGGATAGCTGTTGGGTTTTGGTGAGGTGATAGGCATCAGGGAGATGGCATTTTCTAGCAGGGTCAGGGAGGGGCTATTGAATACTCTCCGGTCCTGGGGCTTCTGAGGAGCCAGCCACAGCAGATTCTGCCCTTGTCAGTTGGCACAGCAGTAGGGGTTCCAAGCCTCATGGTTAGTGTTTACTTCTCCCTGAGGAAACAGATAAAAAAATATACTAGTGCTTCAAGTGTGGAAAGTCAAGAGGCCAACTCTAGCCCAACTACATAAGCAACAAAAACACTTGCAAATTAGTAAATCACTTGAGTATGCCGCTGGTGTGGGAAACCCTGCCTGACTGTGGCCCGCTTACAGGTCATCTTATGTATGTGCTCATATGTGCTCCCTAGATTTTCCTGTCATGAGTGACTTATCAGAATGCCACTTAACTTCTCAAATAAGTGACCATTTCCCTCTTAATTCAGTATTTTCTGGAGGCACTTTATAGAATCAACTTCTCCACCCAAAACCACCCAAAAACACCTCTGCAAGGATTACAGGCCCCTTTGTATGATTAAATATGGATTATGATTGAGTTATTCAAATTCAAAATTTGCTGCTGATTTTTCTCAGTAAGAAATAAGGACCTTGGCATTTCCTCAGCAACTTCAAGATACACAGAAGTTCTTGAAGCTTGAGAAATGCATTTTTTAAAATTTTAATTAATTTATTTTATGTCCATTAGTGTTTTGAGTGCATGCATGTCTGCATGAGGGTGTTGGATCCCCTGGAACTAGAGTTACAGACAGCTGTGAGCTGCCATGTGGGTGCTGGGAATTGAACCCAGGTCCTCTGGAAGAGCAGGCAGTGTGCTCTTAACTGCTTAGCCATCTCTCCAATCCAAGAAGTGAATTCTTAAGTAACCCCTCTCTCAGTGTTACCCTTGTCACATAAAGAATGCCTTTGTACATTAAATGTGTCAGTGAGTATCTTATGGCATATCATAGTTTGACTCTGTATTTACCCAAATCTTAGACCTAAAGAAAGATCTCTCTCTCTCTCTCTCTCTCTCTCTCTCTCTTTTGTTGTTAAGCACTTTTCCAATTCTTTTTTTTCCTTTATTTTTTATTTCTTCAAGTTACATCTCAATCGCAGTCCCTTCCCTATTCCCCCTCCAATCCCACCCTCCCACCCTCAACCCCCCATCCTCTTCCCTTTTTTTTTCTTTTAAGTTTAAGGTATATCTTATTTCCCCCTACAGTTTCCCTTTTCAGTCCAACAAATGGCTCTTTCTCTTATAATAATAAATACAATACAGTACAACAGTCTCTCTCTTTCTTTACAAACAAACAAACAAACAAACAAACAAAAAAGAACATTTAAATTCATATTAATCCAGATTGTCAATTATTGTCAATTTTAACATGGCAGTCATGTGCTGAAAGATCCTCATACATGCTGGGCTAGCATTGAATCACACCCCCTATCCATATTCTCTGTTTATGAAGGCAAAATAGAGTATGCTCTTTTGCATACAGATTTTTATATTCTATTCATACTACTTTTGGTTTCTAAAAGGGGAAAGTTGAAACTATCCAGAAAATTATCCCCAGAGATGTGCCACCACTTTCAGGCAGCCACATCTGCCAGGTATGTACTGAGTTGGAAGGTGTCTGGTCCCATATGGTGCTGCCCACATGGGGCTGTTTGGGAGGTATTTGTGTTGGTGTGAATGCCATGCTTCCACTCCTTCCTTAGTGCCTTTCTAAACAAAAAGACTTCAGAAACAGATGTTTTTTCCTGCCACACCAACTGTTTGATTCAACTTAGCTTTCATAATAGTGGAGTTTGTTTCAGTAACAATGTCAAAACACTGGGCTCTCTGGTGGTAGCATACACAGGCACCATATTGTCACGTTCTTCTGTTCTTCTGGCAGCAAGTAGGGATTTTTGCCAAGACCAAATGAAGTCTAAGTAATGAGCTGTGGACCAAGGTGACCCGGTGGGAACGAGACAACAGCCTTCCTTAGGAAGGCCATTTCCATTCTGATAGTTATGTTTACTTATTGTTCATTAAATAGGTGAAAGATATATCTAGGTTGACACAAATTATTGCTGGCCACGGTGTATTTTAGTAACTGGCTATAAAATCGGTCTTGTTACCCGCCTCAAGTTAACCTACTGGAATATTTGCGTTGTGATTAAAAGTGTTCATTATAGCCATTTGGAATTCTCTCATACAGGATCTTTTAACCTGAGTGGTTTTTTCCTTGTTAATTTCCCCCCGTATTGAAGGTAATATATCTCCTAACTAGAGAGAAAATGCAGCCCTCCATGTCATGGTGAAGAGATTATTTTCATTATGGAGATTTATCTCTGTGACCCATCTCCTTGATGCGCTGAACTGTTTAACTGACTTACGATTGTGTTTTCTTTTGAATTCAATTCCAGAAAAAGCGAGGACTGTTCACAGAGAAAGTATGACTCTTGGGTTTGGTGTGAGGGTTGAGGGAGTAGGAAGGAGCAGTGAGTGGAGCTGTGAAAACTCACCTCTAATTGTGGGTGCCCCAGAGTTGGCTTCGAAAGCACATGCCTTTTGGGAGCGCCTAAGTATGCAAAATCTGAGTCACCATATTGCTTTCTGGTATCTTGAGATAAAAACTTGGATTTTGTTGAGCTCTTGCTGCTTCTCCTACCTACTTAGTTGAGCAGATTAATTCTGTTCTATCATTTGGATACTAGCTAGAATTTGAATCCTCTGACCCCAAGGCAGTGGCTTGTGCTGGTCAAGGCCAGCCTGGTCTACAGAGTGAATCCATGACAGCCATGGATACATAGTGAAACTCTGTCTCAAAAAAGAAAAAAAAAAAAAGGAAGAAAGGAAGGAAGGGAAAAAAGAAATTGGGATTATTTTTATATGAACAATATAAAATACTCAGTATCTGTTCTTAAATAGATTCCAGACTGTATAAGGACATTAGGATATCAGTGATGTCTGAAGTAGACGGTGGCTGTTTCTGTTAGCTTTCTATCAGTGCCACAGAATACCCAAAAAAAGGAACTTCAAAGGGGGGATCAGGTCATTTTTGGAGGTTGCAATCAATGACCAGTGGCTATATTGCTTTTGGGCCTGTGGTGAGGCAATGTGTCCTAGTAGGAACCTGTGGTTGATCGGGAAGCCCAAGAGAAGAAGAGGAGAAGGCTGCTCCTTTCTTATATTCTAACAAATGTCATGGCCAGTGATCGAAACTCCTCCCATTAATTTCTACCTCTGAAAGGTTCCACCACCTGTCAATAATGCCACGGGCCAGGAACCTAGCCTTTAACATTTCAGTCTTTTGGAGACATTTATCTATGCCACAGCACCATTCAAACATTGTTTTTAGCATTGTTGTGGGAGCTGGCATACTTTCTTGGAGAAATCATAAAATACTCCAGACTCATAACTTTCCTTTTAGTGTCTGGTTCCTTTGAAGTGACTTTCTGTGCATATACAGAGACTGTCAAGTGATCTTGTCCTAATATTCTCTTCAAAGAAATCTTGGTTTAACTTTGTTTTTTGTTATTGGTAGAGATCAAACAACCCGGAGCCTTCTGCATGGTAAGGAGGGCTTCCCAGTGCCTCTAGGATCTGAGTTACTGAGCTGTATCAGGCAAAGGGAACTGCGGTTAGGTTAGGGGAGGTTAGCCCAACTTGGTTCACAATTTTGACTTTGTGTTTAGGCTTGTCACTTTTAACGTCTATCTTGTTATTTATGTGTGTCTGTCTGTCTGTCTGTTTATGTCCTGTCAAATCCCAGCAATTGGCTGCCAGACCTTTGATAATGCAAAAAAAAATTGACGTTATATAAGACCAAAACTCAGGGATCCTTGAAGTTCCAAATACGTCTAAGAACTTCTGTTGAAACAAAACATTTTTACCTCTGTTTGAGATGTCTTTCATGTTTCTATCTGAAAAAAAAAGTTGCATATCTGACTTTGCCATTACATATCAATAGAAACCCTGACAGTTTCTACAAAACTAAACATCATTTGATAGTTTTTTCTTTCTCTTTTCTTAGCCATTAGTTCTTACAAACGAACTTGAAACCACCAAGGCCAACCTTCTAGCCAGCCTTTCTAAGGATTGGCTTCTTACACTATACTAATACAAATTAATGAAATTGGGCTTCAGGTTGGGTTCTGGTTCACATATCCGTTTTTTGAACATATAGCCATTTTATTTTATATCTTTTAAAAATAATGATTCTAAGTAGTGGATTTTTAAAATGTTTAATTATGTAGAGGGAATACATGCTATGTTTTCGAATGTGGAGGTCAGAAGACAATTTGTTGGAGTTGCTCCCTTCCGCCTGGCGAGTCCCCTGGGACTCGAACTCAGGTCGTCAAGCCTGTTGATGGGCACTTTAGCTCACTGAGCCATCTCCCCATTTTTTATCATGAGAATATGTTCTATTTCCCTAAGAGCCAGATTAGAATGTTCTAGCATCTCTTCTGGTGCCTGACTGGGGTCACCGGTTCACACAGGCATTCACATTTGTAGCCCTGAGGAACCGTGGTGACCAGGTGTGGAGACTTCCCTGTTCCTGAGTCTGCACACAGTAGGGATGTGATTTTTTTTTTCTTCCAGGGGAAGAACACCTTTCCTACCATTAGGCATTCCCCCAGGAAGTGTTTTGTTTTGAACCCTCCAACGTCCAAAATGTGTTCAGGGCTATGAGACACTCATGCATTTATTGACCCAGAGGTGGTGTACATATTCATGGGCTATTGTGTAATATTTCCACACATGAAGACATTGTGATCAAATTACAGTGACTGTCACATCCATCACCTTAAACCCTGATGGCGGCTCTTTTGGGAGTATTCAAAATCTTTTCTTCTGGCCACTTTGAAATGTGCAATAATTGTTGACTACGGTTACCTTATGATGCCCTAGAATGCTGGAACTGAATCACATGATCAAACTGTGCTTTGGGTTTATTAGCCAGCCCCCTGTCTCCTTCCAGTCCCCTACCCTTCCCAGATCCTGGCCATATTTGTATAATGCCCGCTCTGTCCCTATGACTATGCCAGGGATGTTACAGCTGGTCAGAACAGGCAAGAGAAAAGTTTTTGTTTTTTTTTTTCCTTCCTTACGCTTAACCCTGTCCTGAAACTTCCGATGATAGGCTACCTACTTCTCTGCTTCTTTCAGACAAACGATTCAAAATGAAAGCAAAGTTCAAGTAGAAACAACACGAGTTGTTCCCCAGAGCACTGCTGTCTGAGTCTGCTCTGTACGTGGACAGACTTAGCAGTGAGAGGAAACACCCTGGAAGACAGTCTTTACCTGAACTGTAGTTGCTCAACACATGAAGAAGAAAAGATGTCGTTATCAGAATTTTCATGCAAGACGAAGTCCTCTGTGGGAGACAGGGTATCCCTAGATTCCTCTGCCCCATGCAGCATACATATTCCCCTTTTCATGCACTTCCTTTAGTCTCTGGTCTATGCTGAGACTTCACATGCAGTTAGTAACATGGCGGTCCATGTTGATACCCGAAGAATTTATTCAGAAAGACGGGGAATGTGCATGAAATAAAACTTAATGTAGTGCTTCTTGGATCAGGAACAGCAACAACATCAAGCAGTTTGTGAAACAAACTGAGTCAGATAAACAGAAAGGTAATAGATTGAGCTGATGAGGTCTAGAGATCGTGTTGTCATGAGCGGATGGTGTGTTGAAGGATGAATACCTGGTCACATAACCCAGGCAGGCAGTAGACAGAGGTGAACAGCATCTGGTGTCTACTTGTCCAGGAGCTGACAGCAATAGGCAGGCAGAGCGGGAAAGCTGAACAGATTGCAGGGTCCTCTTGTTAACAAAATAACCTCAATTCATGCTTTTCTAAGGGTCCAGACTTGAAGGTCATCCAGCAAACATGAAGTCTTCAAGGGAAAACACAAATCTATTTTTACCTTTTAAAGATTCATATTTTTTCTTTTTTCTTTTTTTGGTTTTTCGAGACAGGGTTTCTCTGTTTAACAGCTCTGGCTGTCCTGGACTCACTTTGTAGACCAGGGTGGCCTCGAACTCGCAAAGATCCGCCTGCCTCTGCCTCCCAAGTGCTGGGATTAAAGGCGTGCGCCATCACTGCCCGGCTAGATTCATATTTTTTTCCCTGTTCCATCTTGGGTTAATATTTAGCTTTCAAAGTATGACGCCTCCTTCATCAGGTCAATAAAATTAAACTTCTCTAGACTCCATATTCTGGCTTTCAAGAAAGGGAGTTTTGAAAGAAAAAAATATGACAGTAACTCTAAATGTAATAAGAGGTTACATTTCTATCACCCTCCACCATCTGGAAACTGGGAGTGTGTTCAAAAATGAAGCCCCCCCAAAAAAACCAACTCAGAAAGAGGTATGTATTTGGGGTAGGGATAGCTTCACATTTAACCGTGACAAGGCGTGTGGCCATTTTGGGATTCCAGGACAACAGCCATGAGAAGAGCACTTAGCACAGAATGTGAAGAAAAGCCGAGGTCCGTGTCAGAGAGACCCAGAAGTTTGGAGTCCGTTAGACCAAGGGAAAGGTCAAAGAGCTCGGTTGGTTTTAGACCCTGCCCCTGTCAAAACGTCCATTACTGACTGATGTTCACGTGAGTGATGATCATTCATGAGATTTTGTGTTCTACTTAAGAAAACAGGGTTATAAAGCTGCCATGTTTCTGAAAGATGTCCTTAGAGATTCCTGACTTCAGGCCGGGTCTTAGCTCCATGGAGGGTTGTTTCTCCTGAAACTCTAATGAAGTGTCATTTTTTTGCCACTAATTTTGATCAGCCTCACTGGTCAACAATTGTTTCTAACCTTTCTTCTGTTTTAATGCCCTTACTGGTACAATCCATTTAACACCCCTACCTTGGTGCCCATACACAGTAATCGCTTAATAATTGTAAGCTGTCATTATTAGTGCTGGCTTTTGTTTAGAATAACAAGACATAGAATGTGGTTTAGTGTTTGCTGAACCATTCATAGTCTTTCAAGGAGACTATGAAAAGAATACTCATGTTGGCTGGGGGCACACTGTTAAGTGCTCCACAGAAAGATATCATAGCACCCTCTAGGAATAGTTGGGAACAGAAACTTTGGGAACTTTTTATTCCTTGTTTCAAACCCTGGTTAATTTGCTGGAGTGAATGAAGGCTACATATGGCAGGAACCATGTAGCACTGGAGATTACGAATGTAGAGACGCTGACAAAGCAGTCAGTGTGACTACCCACACCCATTTTCTTTTC
The DNA here is from genome assembly GCA_907164525.1 of Lophiomys imhausi. Lineage (NCBI taxonomy): Eukaryota > Metazoa > Chordata > Mammalia > Rodentia > Muridae > Lophiomys > Lophiomys imhausi. The sequence goes on from CAJQZJ010032244.1 coordinate 4,535,815, forward strand.
ACCAAGGAAGTGACCCTTTGTTAGATGCCAGTGTGTAGGCTGGGCTTTCTGTCCCCTTGTCCCTGGTGTTTTGAGTCCTGCCTGGCCCATGGTAGTTGCTCAGCAAGAACTCAAAGGAAGATATTCATGTCATTTAGAACCTGGGGGGTTTTTCTGTCGTATGGAACTGAGTGTCCAAGGAACTGAACTTTTACCTCCACAAGGGAGATAGGAATGTTTTTAAGTTCCTTTTCAAATTGATGTTTTCCTAGAATTCTACAGAATATAGAAAGTTTAAGTCAAGACAAGACCTCAGATGCAGTTGTAATTTACATGTTGTCCTCTAGTCAGCTGATGAGAGGCACCTTTACAAGGCAAATAAGATGAATAAAAACAAGAAGCCAACCCTCTTCAGGGGCTGTCAGACTGGGCGGGGGCCCCCCAAAACCAAAACCAAACCAAATAAAACACAAAAACAAACCACCACCAATAAGAAACCAACCCCAAAACAAAAACCCAACTTATGCTCTGGGATCTTTTCTTCAGATTACTGCTGGAAAATGGAAATTTAGCAAATATTTGAAATCTTGAAGGAAACAAATGAATATCATCTTGTAATATACCCATAGATTCATCAAAAAATGGCAAACCAGTAAGGGTCTGATCATTTGTGGAGTAAGCTCATGGCCCTTCTTTCTTTGAATCACATAATTTTAACAAGTAAATAAGCTGTCTGGGAGAGGAGAGGAGAGCAGTCAGTCAAAATAACAAATTCTTGAGTGAGAATGGATTGTGGAGCCCATGCGGACTGACCTAAATAATACAGGAATTCCGTCCACAGAACCCCTGACAGATGGCTATACCACTTGTGTTTTGAATACTTTTTGGTGTCAGGAAATGTGTTATTTCAAGAGGCAACATATTTTATTGTTGGACAGTTCTAAAAGTTAAAAAAATAATATTTTCACACATAAAGACAAAATTTCTGTCTTTCTAGCTTCCATCTGCTGATCCAAAATATTTATTAAAGACTTGTCAGCTGAAAGGAATCCAATAGCTGTGTTTTAGCATGGAACGAACAAACAGGTAGCTGTCCAGTACTTACAGAGCCTCCAGTGGAGATTCCTTGGTGCCCTGGCAGTCACAGATGGTTTTGCAGGGCCCTGCCTGCTGGGAGCTCATAGACTCATTAGGATACAGGATTAAATATATACTACACTAGCTGATGGAGGACACCACATGACTGAAGATATCCTCATACTATAATAGGTGAGAAATCTTGGAGAATAAAGTTAGAACATAAGAAAAAAATTTAAGTGAAATTATTCTAATTAACTCACAGGTAAGAACAGCAATTGTTAATTTAAGGAAGCCACTCACTCAAAAGCTACTCAAACAATGGTCTAGCCTAAAACTCTGTGCCTCTCACTGAACTTCTGTGTGGAATGATGGCCATTCTGAAGCCTTTGGTCTTCACTTAGAGTTCTACCTTTCCACTAGTCACTTTTTGTTGTTGCTGTTTTTCGAGACAGGATCTCACTGTGTAGCCCGGACTGGCCTGGAACTCACTCTGCAGCCCTCAGTGCTGGCTT
>CAJQZJ010032244.1:4537395-4562668 GCA_907164525.1 Lophiomys imhausi
TTTTTTTTTTTTGCCTTCATCCCACCCTCCTTGTCACTAATATCACCTCCTCTCGGTCTCCTTCCTAAGCGTCATGTCATGCCCATACTTCTGTTTACCTATATGCTTGTCCATATTATAGGCTAGGATCCATACAGGAGGGAAAATGCATAACTTCCTGTCTGAGTTTGGGTCACCTACATTAATATTATACTTTCCAAATCCATCCATTTTCCTGTGAATTTCATGATTTTGTTTTTCTTTTCAGTTGAATAATATTCCATTTTATATAACCATATTAAAAAACTTTTTATTGATCTTTGTGAGTTTCACATTATGCACCACAGTCTCACTCATATCCCCATCCCTTCGTATCCACCCTCTGACGTTGCAACCTCCCTTCCCAAAAGAATATAAAAATCAAACAAACAAAAATAAACAAAACAAAACATAAAAAAACATACCATATCATTGTGGAAGCTGTAGTGTGTCACAGCGTGTCCCATAGTATACCCCTTTGTCTACACTTCTTTACTTGCAAAGGTTCATTTCAATGAGTCATTGGTCTGTCATAACCATATTTTTATTATCTAGTCATTTGTGAATGAACATCTAGATTGGTTCTATTTGTTTACTATCATAAAAAAGGAAACTACAGACCAAGTTATCTGTTGAACATATTTGAAAAATTTTTAAACACAATACTTGCAAACTGAAATGAGGAAAAAACTAAGAAGGTCATGGCTTCATCTGTGTGGCACACGCCTTTAATCCCAGAACTCGGGAGGTAGAAGCAGATGGATCTCCGATCTTGAGACCAGCCTGGGCTACAGAGCAAGTTCTAGGACAGCCAGGTGTGAATAGAGAAACCCTGTCTCAAGAGAAAACAAAACCAAAAACAATTATAAAAACCAGAAAGGGAAACAAAAATAAGTGGGCTTCATCCTGGAGATGGCAGGTTGGTTCGATATATGTGAACAAGTGATAAATGTAACACACTATGTAAGTAAACTTAAGGACAGAAACCACATAGTCATCTCTGCTGTTGCCACAAAGGCATTTGACAAAGTTCAACATGTTTTCATGACAATAGGAAGAGATGGATCATAGCTCAAAATTATAAAGGCCATATATATATATATACACACATATAACAAGCCTAGAGCACACATTGTACTGAAAGGAGGCAAGCTGAGAGAATGTCCTCTGAAATCAGGAATGAGATAAGGATGTCCACTCTCCCTTCTTATTATGGAGCTCAAACTCTTAGCTATAGCAGTTAGAGAGAGAGAGAGAGAGAGAGAGAGAGAGAGAGAGAGATAAAAATAAGAATTGGAAAAGGAAGAAATCAAGCTATCCTTATTTGTAAATTTCATGAGTCTATTCTAGAGAATCTACTTGAAAATTCTACAACGTAGTAAACGCAGTAAAATTGCAGGGTCCAAAATCAGTACATACACACATTCATATAGATGGGTGTACGTATGTCGCTTTCAGTGAGCTCTGAGAAAAATGAGTTAGGGGAGATATCTCGGTCATAATCAGTAGTTCTAAAATTATTAAAATACCTGGGATTGAAGCTAATCAAAGAAGTAGAAGACTTCACTAATGAAGAGCTCAGGACCTTGAGAAAGGAGATTGAAAAAGATGCTTCACTAGACAATGGAAGGGTCTTCAAAGCTCCTGGACTGGCAGAATTAGAATTGTGGGCATGGTGATACTACCTGAATTGACTTATGGAGTTAATGCAATATCCATCAAAATTCTGATGATACAATTTACAGATGTGGAGAAAACAACCCAGGAATTCATGTAGACTACAAAAGAGCATGGGTAGCCAAAGAAAGCCTACGAGTCAGAACACAGCTGGAAATATTATAATCCCCGACCTCAGATTGTACTGCAGAGCCACAGTGGTAAAAACAGCCCGGCACTGCCATAGAAACCTTTCTTAAGAAGTGAAGAAAACTTTATGCTCTTCCCTTCTCCATTCCCCAGATTTAACCAGCTTCAACCACCAAATTATGACGCATGATCAAAATCCGTGGCCTGCACTTATCTTTGTGTGCCCCACATAACTTTTAAAACACATTTAGATGTTTCATCGAGAAAATTGAAAAGAGAAAGAATACGGCACATGAAATTCAGACTTTTAGAGTTCGTAAATAGCAATTTGAATTTTGCCTATCAAATTTTTATGAAAATTAATCTTTTCACTTGCTGTGTAAATATGTATATAAAAGCCTTCATTTTGACCTTTGACTCTCAAATCCTACAATATTTAATAAATTGCCTTTTCCAGAGTGCATTTTCTTGTTCCTGATACATTCATTCAGAGATTCTTCATATAGATATGTGTGCATACGTGTTTATGATCTTTTTGTTTGTTTATAAACTTGAGATTGGGGCTGGGAGAATGGCTGACTTGTAAAGCGCTTGCCCCTGTGGCCTGGGCTCAGATCTGCAGAATTCATGTAAAAGGTTGAGCATGGCTGCATCTGCCTGTCACCCCAGCACTGGGACGGCAGAGACACGTGGATCTCTGGAAGCTCGTTGTCTAGCCAGCCTAGCTGAATGTGTGAGCTTCTCACAACCAGGATGGTGGAGGCTACAGAGATGGGTCATTAGTTAAAGAGCACTGGTTGATCTCCCAAAGGCCTGGATTCAGTTCCCAGCACCCACATGGCAGCTTACAGCTGTCTGTATCTCTACTTCAGGGGAGCTGACACCCTCTTCTGTCCTCCTCAGGGGCCTGGCATGGACAAACACACACAGGCAAAAACATAAATACACTTAAAATGTAAAGAAGGAGCACATGCAGGAAAAACACCCATACCCATTATACATAATATATAATTATAAATTATATATAATATGTTTATTATAAAAGAGGTGGAAGTGGAGGAAGATATTCCAATGTTACTTATTCCCTCCACGCACATAAATGCAGGCATACCACATATGTGCGTGTGCATGGATACATATACCACATATGTGCGTGTGTATGGATACATATACACCTCTACCCGACCACAGATACATAGGGAGTCGTGGGACTATGCACTCTGTTGTGACAAAGGTTGGCAGGCCTGAAGTGATTAAATGAAGTAGGAGCTCCTGTTGGTTGTAAGGATCAACAGGGTCTGGAAGCCAGAGGGCCCAGTGGGGAAAACTAAGGGTCTGGGTTTGTAGTATCCACGAACGTACAGGTGTGAGCTACCGTACTCCCAAAATAGCCTGATTTGGGAGCAAGGGGCAGAGCCAAATGTGATGCATTCTAGAAGAACAGTCCAAGGGATATATGCCCAGCCACTGAAGGACGTAGTGTGGGGTAAATCCAAGGAGCTACTCCCCACCTCCCCCACCCTGCCGTTCCAGGTGTGATGATCTCAAAACGAAGTGTATCTTCCCAGCACTGAGACAGAGCCACCAGCTGCTGACAGCTGGACTGTACAGCAGCACTTCACCATACCTTTCTCCCTTAGAGTTGACTTCGTGAAATATGACGTCAACATTTGGGGTGAAGGGAATTTGGCTCTTAGGGAAGTTCCAGGTATTGAAACTTCACGCTTCAAAACTTATGGAAAAGCAAGGGGAGTTGGTACTGCTTACTTACCTTCCCTGCTAAGAGGAATTAAATAGAGATTTAAAAATACTTTGAATGAAAGAGCTGTTTTTGAGGGACACGGGAGGCTGCCGTTTCTAACACGGTCACCTCCCTGGACAGACGCGCGTACGTGGGCCACGTGACCGCAGCTCTGCCCCAGGCCGCACAGACTTACGTCCAGGTGCGCTCGCTCCCGCAGCGTGAGCCCGTGGGGGAAGAATGAGAAAAACGTCACAGTTGTGCTTAATTAGCCTCCGAGCTGACCACCCCCAGCAGCAGCATCTTGTGGATCTGTCTCAGCGGAGAGGGAGTGTGATTGCTTTCTGGGTAGCTTTGCACTCAGTGCACAGTTTAGTGTTCAGACATTAGAGAGTTTGGTAGGTGCAGGGGGCCAGAGGCAGCCCGGCTGCTTCTACATCACCACTGTTTGTCCCTAACCCATGTCGCGAAGGCATGAGAAACCTCATGAGGAGCCCGAACAGGACGAGCAGGAACTCTGAAACAGTGGCGCCAGTGAGCACACAGAGATAAGGCAGCAGCAGTCCCGAGGTAGTTGTAGTACTCAGTCAGTGCTGGCCCAGTGCCATGTGTGGTTTAAGTCAGGACGCCTGGGCCTTGGCCATTTCCACTGGCTTGCTCTTGAGTGAGCTGCCGTACGTACGTACTCCTTCCTCCATTTCCTGGTTGGGAAATGAGACTATCAAGGCTCAAATATGCAGTTATCCTGGGTGTTTGTGAGTCAAAAGCTAAAGATGGAGTCATGCTTGAATGACTGAATTCAGTCTTCTGTCGTTGCTGTGTGTTCTGTTTATCGTGCAAGCTTCCTTGGGTGGAGACTCCTTAGGTAGTTTTTGGTCAAGATGAAAAGAGTTCGGACTTTCTGAGCGGCTGGTGTTATGATTACCCGAACTAACTGTTCCTGTCACTTTCTTTTTTTTTTTTTTTTTTTTTGGTTTTTCGAGACAGGGTTTCTCTGTTTAACAGCTCTGGCTGTCCTGGACTCGCTTTGTAGGTCAGGCTGGCCTCGAACTTGCAAAGATTCGCCTGCCTCTGCCTCCCAAGTGCTGGGATTAAAGGCGTGCGCCACCACCACCCGGCTGTCACTTTCTAATAACAAACAAACAAACAAATATTCATTCATTTATTCATTTTACATCCCGATCGCAGCCCCCTCCCTCCTCTTGCCCTGGTCCGACCCTCTTTCCTTTCCTAACCTCCCCTTCTCCTCAGAAAAGGAGAAGCTGCCCGAACCCACCCCAACCCACCTTGGTTCTTCAAGTCTCATCAGCCTCTTACACTGAGGCCAGACAGGACAGCCCAGCTAGGGTAAAGTGTCCCACAAACAGCCAACAGAGTCCATGTCAGAGACAGTCCCTGCTCCACTTGCTAGGGGAATCTACATGAAGACCAAGCTGTCTATCAGCTACATATGTGTAGGGCCCTAGGTCCATTCCATGCATGCTTTTTGGTTGCTGCTTCAGTCTCTGTGAGCCTGGTGCCTTGGTTAGTTGACTCTGTTGGTCTTCTTGTGGAGTTCTTGTTCCTTCCAGATCCCTCTAATTCTTCCTCCCATTTGACTTTAAGCTTAGGACCTTTTTAGCAGTGTGTGTGTGTGTGTGTGTGTGTGTGTGTGTGTGTGTGTGCATTTGTGGTGTCTATGGTATGTGTGATGTGTGTATGTGTGTGCTATGATGTATGTAACCAGTGCTGTTCACACTGTTTCTGATCTTTCCTGGAGATAAGACGCCTACTCTTGTGACCATTACCATCAGCACAGGCGCTTTTTGCTGGGCTTCAGAAGATTGTAACTTGCTTTCCTAATTGAATGGAGTCTTCCTCCAAATGGGAGGAAGTCCCTAGACGAACTACACCGTACAAGAGAAATACAGATAGACTGAAAGTCCATCCTACAACCCACGGAAAAGCAGTTTTCATGAACCTTGTTGTAGCACTAGAAGTTTAGTCCATGTATTATTTCTCTGTGAAATTCAGGGGACACTCGCTTTCTTCTGGAATAAGTCAGTCTGTTTCCAAGAGGATGATTAGCTTTGTTTCACCTGATCAATGATTTTGCAGATGGCGTGGACTTCTGTCAGGCTGTTTTCTGCCCCTCTTGCGTAGAGTCTCTGCTAATAGTAAGTTGTATCCCTACAAGGGAGGCCTGAGTGTCAGGGGCTGAGGCCAGTCTGTATGAGAGGGGCTGTGAGTGTCCTCATTAACCCAGGGTGGGAGAGGAATGTGTGCAGTGGTGACCAGGAGTCCAGCAAATGGCTGCCTTTGAGAACCTGGTTAGAGAAGGATGTGCAACTCCTCTTCAGCAGTAGGTGTCACTATAGTCAGTGGCTTCTCCAACTCAGCACAGAAGGGGTTAACTGGGTCTGCTTAGACAGGGCTGGGGGTGTAGCCCATCTGTGCCCTCCACAGTACTGGTCTTTGTCTCAGGGCACCAGTTGACACCAGTGAAAGACCCATGTTGACTCCATTTTCCCCTAAGGAAAAAAAAAGAGAGCTACTTTGTGGGCTGTGGGCTGGAGTCTGAGGATGGTCTTGGATGATATAGGATGGAATGGGGTGTAGTGGGTACACAAGTCAGAGGATCTTTCTAAAGTATGGCGGGAGGGATCTAGAACAAGGACAAGGGGGAATTATGTACTTTGAGAGGCCGAATGCTTTTCCTTATTGTCAGTGGCATGGAGTCTGCCACACTCTGGCAGGGAGAGCTCCTTAGCTTATCCCAGCCTTCTCAGAATGTCCCTTGGACCACAAAAGCAGCAAAGGGACAAACAAAAATCTCCCCCCCCCCCACATACACATCTCTCACACATACACTCCACATCATACACACACACATACACACACACACCACACCACCCCACACACACACCACCACATCTTACAGGATTGTCTTTCTCTTTTGCTGTTTTTAGTTTTCCAAAAGCTAATTGTCAACCACTAAGGTGGAATTTAGCACTTAGAAATAGCTACCATGTTGACTAATTGAAAAAAGAAAAGAAAAAGGAAGAAAGCCACGATTATTTCCTAGCCAATTGCCTTTTGTAGCACAGCCAGTTTTACATTGTCTTTTCTAGTAATACCCTAGTGTGGAGATAAATAGACTGAACTCACTGAGAGAGTTGTAGATTCACACCCCACCGCCAGATACCCCCCCATGCAGCACAGTAGCCTGTCCTTTAAAACAAAAACTACGTGTAGACCACCTAGGGTGATCCAGAGATGCCCATGGGACAGAGCTGGTGTCCAGTTTTTGCCTGGATGGCTATCGCTGCCAGCCTGATGAAGCCTAGCTCTTGAGAGTACAATATGTTGAGCTAGATTGCTCTTTCTCTCTCTCCTTCTGTCCTCCCCTTTAAAGCATCGCACGCTCGCTGGGCCAGGTGGCGTTGCTGCCTGCCTCCGCTGCTCGCTGTTGCTAAGCGAGAGGCACCAGCTCGCACATGAAGCCGAACCAATAGCGTCCTGACCCCAGTCGGCTGGTAAAAGCCAAAGAAAGAGAATCCCACCGCGCCGCCTGTGACCGGCGGGTCCTCCTCCCCCTCCCCCTTTTTTCTCTTCCGACAGGAAGGGGCGGCGGCGAGGGCGATGGGAGGAGGAAGAGGGAAGAAAGGATGGGGGAGGCGAGTCCTACCACGCTCTTCTGTACTTGGGATAAATGCCATTTTTTTTTCCTTTGTGAAGCAAAGGAACAGTGGCTTCCCCATGCACATGCGCTTCCTCCTGTCCCCCAACTACCCGTGCTGCCAAAGCCCGTACTCGGAAAGAGCGGGCTGATGACCTGCAGACCTGAGCTTTTTCTCGCTGGCAACTGAGCCCAGCAGTTAAGGCCCTCGGTTTCGGAGACCTTGGGGCCGTTCTGTCCGTTCTTCCTCCTCTTCTCCACTCTCCTTTCCTTCTTCCCAGAATGCAGTTCCTTTGAATGTGAAAAAATTAGCAGAGGGTGTTTTAACATCTTGGGAGGACACCATCAGAACATTGTGGAGCGGGGTAGGGGGAATGAAGGAAGAGGCATACGTACAAAAGTAATCTTTAAAACTCCCCCTTTAGGATTCTTAGTCCTTGGCAAGTTCTATTCAAGAACAAAATGAAATGACAGGCAGATCTTGCCTGGAAAACTGCCAGTGTAGCCAGCCAGGGGTAGGGTTGAGATTATATAGAGGAAATGACCTTTCTCCTATAATTACCTGGATATTTTGAGAAACATCAGACCCGAGTTACCTGGATAATTGTAGCTTTGCAGATCTGACCTTAGGACAGCCCAGATTTCATGGAGAGTGTTTGCTCTCTTTGGTTATGAAGGACAGAAAGCACCGCTGCTTTTGGAGCCTGGGAACAAGAAACCGTCCTGTGTGGGGTTCATTACTGAAGTCTCCCTTGACCTTTTACAGACTGCAGTATCATTTGGTCATTACACTCCTCTCTTCTTCCCTCTTCCTGACATTGCCATTTGGGTACACTCTCAAAAGGATGAAATCTGTTCCATCCCTAACTCGATCTCACAGGAAAAAAGGATCCTTCTCCCAGCCCATCTGCCTTTCCCAGCCTCTACACAAATTTTTGCCTTTTTGTTTGAACCAAAGCTAAATGGCTTTCATAGAAGAAAGCACAGCTAAGGCGAGATTAAACTGAAGGGATCACACTGGGAAATGTTTACAAAGGTTGAGGAACTGGAATGTTTCCCTTTCAGCCTGAAGAGCAAAGGTAGTCAGTACTGCCTGCTGCCTTTACAGCATGCATTTAGATAAAATTTGTAACAAGGCTTGAGGCTTGTTCTACCTGCTTCTGGTTTCTTCTGGGTTAAACCAGAGGCGTGCACACATTGTGAAATGCCAGGTCCATGCAACACCTTTGTCTTCTACTGTGTCTGTTTATTTAGTGACTAAGACCCACAAAATGGGGTAAGAAGTGAAAGAGAGAGAGAGAAAGACCCAGAGAGTTCTGTACACTCAACTCATCCTTCAGCAAGCTCCGCTCTGATACACTTATCCCTGCCCCTCACCCCTCATGTCCTGAGCTGAGTTGGGAGCCAGGCCCTGACTTCATTACTCAGATACAGGCGCCATGCTCCAGCAGAGACAACTTGCCAGGACCTGCTCTGTTTCTTCTCTTCTTGCTGGTTGAGAATTTTCTCCTTCAAATCCTGGCTTCACACCCACCTCCTTACTTTGCCGGCCAAGGGTAAATCCCTCTAAGTCCCTAGTTGTTCTGCCCCCAGATTCACACTTGTCTAACATCCTTTGTAGGTTCTGGGTGTGATGTTTCTGCAGGATTGTTCTGCACAACTGATATGTGCCCTCCTGTGTCAGGTGCGGCCTCCTACCACACTGTCTCTTTTCCTTGTGGAAATCTTGGCCACAGAAGCACACCTCAGATACCACTTCCTTGGTGAGCCACCACTCTGTCTCTTCTGCTAGGACCTCATCTTCCAGTCTTCTGAAGTACTAAAGGCCACTTCTTTTCCTTCTCTTTTAGAACTTTCTACCTCTTTTGAGTAGAGCCTCTTGTGTTCTTGGTCATGCCGGCAGCAGCCTGGTGTTGGCCTCTGTGTTGAGACAGAGCCTATCTCTAGCTTTCACCCCACAGACCCCCTTTGGCAACCCTGAAATGCCACTTCAGATAAATATGTAAATGAATATGTAAATAAATAAACAGTGAGCTTGCTGCTCAGACAGCTTCAGACTGACCCCAGCTCAGGTACCCCATTTAGTGAGGTTACTAACTCTCAGTTCCTCCTTTCTGGAAAATTGAAAACTGTTTCTCCTCTATTTTAAGTTATTCGGACCAGAGTTTTGTCCTTCCTGTCTCCTGTCTTCACATCTCCTCATTAGTCCATTTTTCCATTATTATAGCAAAATACACAGGGTTAGATAATTCATTAAAAATGAAGTTTACAAGGGCTCAGTGCCTTGAGAGCACTTGTTTTTGCAGAGCACCTGGGTCTGGTCCCCAAATGGCAGCTCACAGCAATCCATAGCTACAGGTTCAGGGAACCCTTTGCCCTATTCTGATCCCCAAGGGCACCAGGCACACACATAGTACACGTGTACAAAATGCTCATATTCACATAAAATAAATTAAAAAAAAAACCCTTAAGTTTACAGCCCAGTGTAGTGTCATGCATCTTTGATCCAAGCCCTGGGAAGGTAGAGCCAAGTGGGTCTCTGTGAGTTGAAGCAGGCTGTTCTGCATGGCATGTTCCAATCCAGCGAGGTTACACAGTGCTTTTAATTCTGGAGATTTTGGAGTACAACCAAATCTTCTGGCTCATTCTAGTGAGGGATTCATGGATGAACGGGCAGTGGTGGTAGAAAGGGTCTTATACCAAGGCAAGAAGATGCAGGGCACAGGCCTCACAGCCTAGCTACTTGTGTGACTGAGGCAGGAAGATTGCAAGATTAAGCGCTGCTTGGGGTACTACAAAGTGAGTCCCAGGCCAGCTTGGGCAATTTTGCAGGCCTCTTTTTAAAAAAGCAAACAAGCAAAACCCAGAAAGCTTCATTGGTCAAGCTTACTCCATGGCACCTCTCTCTCACTGGAGCTGATGGGGTCCCGTGAGAATGCCATCAGTCATTCTCGAAGGCAGTAGCCCCAGTCACCTAAACATACCCCCTAGGTCCCAGCTCTTAAGGACTGCGTGGTCTCTTCAGGCTGCTACAGTGGAACAAGTTTCTAGTAGTATGAAAACAATGTAACTGCTCCCTCCCCAGTTGTCAGGGAAGAAATACCTGTTGATTCATTGCACAATGGACCCAGGAAACCTGAAAAATTCTGCCTGTCATTTGCCAGGCAAAAAATTTTTATTTCATAAAAAATTTATGTTTTTTGAAAACTTTAGTTTTATGAATGTTTTATGTGACATAATAGTCACATTGTTTTTCCTTTGTGAAAAACATTTTCAAACTATACGAGTAGAGAAGAGTGGAGTTTTCTGTGAACATTTCAGACTAGATTAGGAATATCACAGAGAAGCTCAGTGAAATGTTGTTGAACTGGCCAGGCAGAAGTGGTGAGGACATATGGTAAGAAATAAAGTAGGGGCTTAAACCACAATTGTCCTCTTGTTGGTACTTGCTGTGAGCTCATGGGGAAAGAGGGGCCCTGCTTGTCATGGTCACTTGGGGATTCATTCTGACCAGTCCAGCCACCATCTTACACTGGTGGTTGTAAGAAAAGAGAGACCCCTAGAAAGGTCTAACCAGAGTAATCAAATGTTCCAGAAAAGACACTTGTCATTGCACTTAACAATTCTTCTCAGAGTTAAGTCCCGTGATTCCAGCTAACCCCGCAAGGCCCGGGAGGTGTTGCAGTTCTGCCGCGTGCCTGCAGGGGACTGGAACTACACCGAGTGAAATGAGCAACTCCCACACTGTACTCAAACCTGGCAGAGGAAGTTTATGTTTACTATTGAGTTTGGAAACATGGGGAAGATCCACAGAATCCCTCTTTCTTTGTATATATCATTGGTTCTCCACCTGCGGGTTGGGATCCAAGACAAGCAGGAAAATGCAGATATTTACATTACAGTTCATAACAGCGGCAAAGTTATACGGGTATGAAGTAGCAATGAAAATAATTTTATGGTTGGGGGTCAGCAGAACATGAGGAAATGCATTAAAGGGTCACAGCAGTAGGAAAGGGGAGAGCCACTCGCATATTTTGTTCTTTCGTTCCTTCATCAAGACAGATTGTTCTGTTGAACTAGAGAAACCTGGAGCAAGTGCAGGAGTGTTTCTGTTTAAATTGAAGGTAGAAACCCTGCCTATTATTGACACCTCCTCACTTGTTCTCTCCCACCTTTCAGAGTCTCTCTGATGGGCACTTCTTCTCCAGGCACCTGCCCAACGGCTGTGACTGCCACCCAGTCAGAATCACAGAACATCTGTACAGGTTTTATGAATGTATTATGTGACATGATAGTCACATTGTTTTTCTTTGTGAAAAACTGGATGCAGCCTGATGCCCAACAGTAGGGAATTGTGCACATTGTGCTATGTGTAAGAGAAAGGATACCCCTGACCATTAAGATTCTACTTTAAAATACATAAGGAGATGGGGACATGTTTACAGTATTCCAACCGCTGAGTTTAAGAAAAGCAGGCACCAGGGCAGGGTGCATAGCATCCTTGTCTTTTAAAGACATGTGGAACTTGGGAGTAGAATGATGGCTGTGGGAGTGGGAGAGAGGAGAAGGGGACTCCAGGAAGGGCTGACCACTGAGTACCAGGCTACAAGAGCAAGAGGCAAGAAGTTGCAGAGCGCTGGTTCTGCAGGGTGATTCCACATTGTCTGTTGCAAAGAGTAGAAGAAACAGCTTTGAATGTTTCCCCAAACATGCATGAAAGCCTTGGAGGAGGCAGACAGCTTAACTTGATTCTGATGAGTACTCATCTCAGAACATTTCCGTACCCCATTACTGTGTCTGAGGTTGTGTTTAAGGTATCAGAGATACATGGTAAAATATGTGTAGATGTGTTTAAGGTTGTGTTCAGTGTGCCAGAGATACACTGTAAAATCTGTTTAGATGCATTTGAAGCTAGAAATAAAAATACTAACGTCTGAGTGTGAAAAGGACGTAACTTTTTCTCTCGTGTTATGTGTGGGTTTGTCTTTTTTCCTTTACCTTTTGTGTGTATGCGTGTGTGTGCTTGTTCATGTGGACATAGGTACATATATGTGTGAGGGGCAAGAAGACATTCTGAGTATCGTTTTTCAGGTATCCTTTATCTTTTTTGTTTGTTTGTTTTGGAGACAAGGTCTCTCATTGGACTGGGATTCCCTGATTAAGCTCGAGCTGTCAAGTCCCAAGGATCTTGCCTATCTCTACTTCTGCAGCAGTGGGATCACAAGAATATGCACTCATGCCCTTGTGTTTGTGGGATAAGCAAGCATTTTACCAGCTGAGCATTCGTTCCAGTCCACCTGCCTGCCACCCCCCCACCGCCTCCCGTGTGTGTGTGGGGGGGGGGTGTGGGAGGTAAACAGGACTGGCTTTTGTTATAGCTAAAGACATGGGTAACTAACTACCTCTGGCCCTTGAGTATGTTAATTTAGGATGCATGCATAATGTTATTTAAGTTAGTGAGTTAGCTTAAGGCACACCTACCTCTATAGTGCACTGAGCCTCATACCAAGCTATACATTCAAAACCTGCTCCAGTGGATCTGGGGGTAACCTCGATGTCAGCTCACACACATCTGGGCACGGGCATTTCACCATCATCTCTCGCCCTTTTGTCTGCTGAAGAGCTGAATAGATCTTGTGTGGCATTTTGACTTGGCATTTCCCAGCTGCTGCAAATCCGCCAAGCAGGGACTTGACATTGGCACTTTGAGGCCACTGGGAGCAGGTTGGTTTGTAAAGAGATGCTACATTTGCTGAGATCGTGAAAAGCTGGCATGCACTTATTTTGGGAAGAGACCGACTCCTGTGAGATAAGGGGCCCGTTCTGGAAGAACTTGTAACACTCATTCATCTTGCCTTGTGCATGGAGCTCTAATGCTACAGCTGTCACCCACTTTCAATGAACGATTGTCATATTGTCAGTCCACGATAATGCAGAACAATTTTCATTCTCCATGTTGAAGCATCGCCTTTGTAGTGCAATTCAGTTCATATTAACAGTGCTTTGATGACAGTTCCTTCCCACTCCACCCTTCTAGCCCTCCCTCTCGCCGTTTCTGAACCAGAGGAACGCGTATTTTGACAATATCTCTAGTGTTACCAATTTTCTGCTTTTAAAACATTTTGGGCCCAGAGTCCTCACTGAAACTACAGAAAACACGCTGATCTGTTTCCTTTTTTTTTTTAAACATAACTCTCTTGGGATTGGGTAGCAACTTGTCCAGCAGAACTAAAGGCATTTTTAACCAGTACTTATTTCTATGAAGAAGGAATAGCATATGCGCTATTATTTCCTTTTCATAAGGAGGATATTAGAAATCAATTCTTTTTTCTTTAGTGTTTTTAAGGCACCCATCAACGAGCTTGCCTGGTTTTCCTGGCACTAAGAGTGATCCTAGTACACGGTACTCCTTTACTACCCTAATGGATTTGTATTTGCCGATTCCCTGTAGAGCGAAGATGGTTCTATGTTTGAGTCCTCCAGGCGTGTCTTGCCTGTCACAATTCACTGTTTTAAGCTGGTTGAGTGTTGTCTGTTTCTGAATTCTCTCAAAAACTAGCTCTAGGTGGGCATGGGCATGATTCACTCGTGATTCCAAAATACAGTTATCCTGGTGGCTTTTGGATATTTCCATTGTTCTTACTTGAAGAGCCCTCACCAGCTCTGGTACTTGCCTGACAATATGTGATGACGGGGAGAGAATCTGAGGCAAGGAGAAAGATGAACTTCAGAAACCACCAGAAATGCTGTATGGTCACAAATCCTACAGGTGACTGGCTTGCAGATGCAACAGCAGATGCAACAGTATTATCTTCCCTGGGCCTCTTCCTCTTCCATATTAAAAATAAAATAAAATAAAACAATAAATTGGTGCTTTTGAGTAGTATAGTCTTCAAATGTAGGAAAACCAAACTGCACATTGAGTGAGGTAAAGACCTGAATGGAGCTTTAGGTAAATGAATGTGGATATCACAGATCTCACTGGGAACTTGGGAAGTAAAGGAAGGAACCAGAAAATGTATATAACATGTCCAGCATGACCTGTCCATAGTGCTGGAGGGGGGGGGGTCACATCTGGGAACAGTCATGCCTTCGAATAGCTTTTTCTTTGTCCCTATTAGTGGACCTGCTCCTCTCCACCCCCCAACCCTGGTGTCGCTGAGCTATTCAGGGCATTCTACTACCCTAGTCTTGAGGTCTCAGGGAGGTAAAACCCAAGTCTTGCCCAATAGCTTGGGACAGGAAGTGGAGACCGACCACTAACTGAAACTTGAGACTGTATGTAAAGTTTGTGCCGAGCAGCAGGGCAGATGTTTCTTCTCCAACAGGAAGCATCCAGGCCCACAGGAAGCTCTATAGTCCTTCACACGTCTTCATCCTGGGCTAACATCCCTGCAACACTGTGTTGTCATGTAGCTACTGTGTGACTAGAAACCAAAGAGGCATCAACATTTCTTTTGACTTCGCTCCTTTATAAAGGGGTACTGTCGATGAAAAGTGGGGTGCTATGGGGAACACAGACACGTGGTTGTTTACCCAGCTCTTCCTATAAAAAGCACACACAGCTTTGCCAGCAGCCCTTCAAGCCACGTTAGACACAGCCACCGTAGCTGTTTCATTCATCCATCCACATGGGCCCTAATGAAATGATCAGTGACGGAATCCATCAGACAGCTGGATTCGATCGCAGCTCCCCCAGGCATGTAGAACTTGGGGACATTACTTGCATGCTTGTTAGTAAAACACAAAAAGTAACTTGGCACGACACAGGACGAGGGGGAATTAAGTGAACAAGTAGGTGTTTGAAGGTGGCCTTTAGACCACACGGAAGTTTAGTGGTTTTATTTGTTGATCTTGAGAATAAGAGATGGCTACACTTGTAGTTTTAAGCAAAGTCCATCTTTCTGGATGCAGAATCACAGGCTTCCCGTTAAGTCCCAGAAGGATGGTTTTTCTTTGTATTTATCATTGTCTAGACATTTGTAAAAGAATAGATATTTTTACAAAATGCCAGAGGTGAGCCTTTTAGAATGCTGGAGGGAGGGGCTCTGATTTTGGTTCCAGTCATTTGACTTTGAGTAGTTCATCATCCAGCCTTCCCCATTACGCCTTTGTCTTCTACCTAGATATTCCTTTTCTCTCAGCTCTCTTTACTTTCTGACCCTTGGCGTACTGCCCATGGAGCCTGAACTACTGCTGTGTGTGCAACCATGCTCATTCATAGCTGTTCAAAGACCCAGTCACACACTAGTATAATTTACCTCTTGAGAATTGGAATAAATCAGTTTGTATTTATATAGAGTTGGCAATTAAATCACGGTCACTATAAGACGAAGTAAAGTATTATTTTGAATGCCACATACACAGAAGTTTAAAAACTAGCGACTGTGACCCCCACAACACAATGACTGGATGGTGTCACCTGTGGAAGTTCCAGAGACTGAATGTCACAGGCAAGTTTAATGGCTCAGCCCCTTGATACGTAGCAATTGTATGCAGTTCTGTGCTTTCAGGGAATTGAGTTGAATTAGCTGTATTAGCTTGGACTGCCACAATGTCTAAAGAATGGAAGGGGATGTGATCATTTATGTAACAGTGGAAGAACACTGTTATTATACACACCATGGATATTTGAATCCCAGTTAAAACAGTGAAGAGTTGCCTCCTGGAGCTGACTCTCCTGGTTTCATTAGATAAGGTCAGTATGAAAGGCTTAAATATGGCAATTACTCTCTGTGTAGCTTACATTTTCCTTTTTCACAAAATGACGATGTCCTTTCAGCTAGCATTTTCGGTTGTGCCTTGTTGGCTTTTAGTGGGGCAGGCTTCAAAAGTTCTTGTCTCTGCTGAATGCAGGATTAGATGGTCTTAATAGCACAGCCTATGAGTAGGGGTCTGGACCACACTACCCTTGAATAATTGAGGCGGAGGACGGATGCTCAGGTGGGATGATTCCTTCTCCTCTTCCTGAAGATGGATCCTTTTGGGGACCCTGCCATCTTTGTTGCAGGGGCAGGGAGCTTCAGGGGTTACTTTGTGTAGCCCTGACTGTCCTGGAACTCACTCTGTAGGCCAGGCTGGTATCGAACTCAGAGATCTGCCTGCCATGGTGGCTGAAAAGCACACTGAGAACCTTTCTCTAGGGAGGTTAAGCAAGTTTTGCAATGGACCTCTTAGACCCAAGATCTGTTTCTTTCCTTTCTTCCCCTGTAGTCAATCACTAACACAGTATGGTGAGGGAACATAGTGAACGTGGGGATGCAGTCTTGCTTTGGAGAACTCTGAACAGCTCTGTCCTGGGCCTTCTCCTTTTGCTTCCCCTTCAGAAAAGACTGAGACACACAGCCCATGAAAGGCAGAGGCAGGTGTGCCCCTTCCTTTTCTCTGGGCCCGTGAGTGCAGAGGCTAGCAGTAATGAGAACTACAGAGCATTTGCTCTTAAGAGATAAAAAGTGATGGGTATGGTCACATGTGCCTGTGGTCTCCAGGATGACCTCAGTCAAGTACAGTGTCTCTGGCACATCCCTGTGTAGTGGCACCTGAGCTAGCATGGGAAGGTCTATTCCTTGTGTTTTGTATAAATGCACTTAATCCTCAGGACAACATTCGGGAGTGGGTATAGGTGAATACAGGTGTACTATATACTGTAGATATTGTTATCCACAGTTGACATGTGGGGAAACTGAGGTCATTATCTGGTCACATATCTTGTTAGTAGTGGAGCTAACATAGTAGGGCCAATCATGGGTTGATCTCAATATATATGGTACTTCCTCAGGACATAAAACCATCATGTTGGGCCCCAGAAGTCACTGAAGTAACAAGCAAGATCCTTGTCCTCACAAGAGACCAGAAACGTACACATGATACAAATGTATCAGAAGTCACAGAAAGTTCTCTTTATATAGATAGATATCTTTTTTTCTTTTGCTTTCAGCAGGCTCCACTTTTCTTTCTCTCTCTTTCTTTCTTTCTTTCTTTTTCTTTCTTTCTTTCTTTCTTTCTTTCTTTCTTTCTTTCTTTCTTTCTTTCTTTCTTTCCTTCTTTCTTTGTCTCTCCCTTCTTTCTTTTTTCCTGTTTTGGGGATCAAGCATGGGGCCTTGTTCATGGTAGTCAGGCACTCTCCCATTGTTACACCCACAGCCCTTGGTGAGTGTGATCGTGATCCGTGCATGTGGATGCACCTGTGCATTCAGCTGTACCTATGCATGTAAACATGTACAGGTCAGAGGTCAATGAGACGACAAGTGTCTCCCTCCATCGCTCCCCACCCTATTTTTTGGAGAGAGAGTACCTCACTGGACCTGGGTCTTATCAGTTCAGCTAAGCCGGCTGGACAATAAGCTTTCCAGGAATCTGCCTGTTTCTGCTCCTCCCCCACCCCAAATGGGGTAACAGACATGCAACACTATGCCTAGCTTTTATTTGGGTGTGGGGGTTGAGTTCAGGACCTTAGGCTTCAAGGGCAGACCCTTTACTGGCAGAGCTATCTACCCATCTTCGCTCTTAGCTTTTTGACACAGGACCTCGCTATGTGACCTTGAACTCTCAATGCCTAACCTCCAGTTCACTGTCCTCCTGCCTCAACCTCCCCAGTGCTCTGATTACAGTCCCCACCACATCTGGCCATCCTCAACAACTGTATTTGTGTCAGTGAGAGGTGTACCGTTGTGGGGGAGCTGGATGACCTTGGAGAAGTCATTGTATTCCCGCCTTATCTGTCACTGGGAGGATGGCGTCCACAGATCCTCCAGGCCTCACCTGAACCCAGTTCCTCACTTGTGTTTGCTGGGAAGATTCAACAACGAAAACATGTAGCTCTTCCTAGTGCCTCTCTCTGGTTTTCTTCTTCGCCCATGTAGAATTTCCGAAGTGTCCTGCAGTCTTTATTAATCACCCGAGGACCGCCATCCCCTCAAACTCTCATGGAATGGCTAAGGTGCCCTCTGCAGAAGATACCTCGGCTAATGTTCTCATTACTGACTAATTGACTAAAGAGACTTCTCTCGCATTGCATTTATGCTGATTGATAGTTTTCTATCACCTGACGGGTGGGACGGACAGCCAAACCAATTACCACTGCAAAAAAAGCACCACACAGCTGAGCTGTGCAGACCAAGACAGGAGGCCCTTATTGACTGGGTCTTGTTGGGGGTTCTACCGAGTTTGTCAAACAAATGGTTTTCAGGACAGAACAGCTTGCCATGCTTTGACATTCTTATGTGTCAGGTCACCCTAAAGCTCACTGGACCTTACCGAAGGACAGTGTGTTTCTGAGTATGTCTCAAACACATGTAGCCTGGCTAGCTCGTTAGCTGTGTGACTCACTCCAGCAGCCCTTGTGCTGGTGGTCAGCCCACACCCCTGTGTTCTGAACTCCAGTTGCTGGTGTCCCATGAGTCACATCACCCAGAGACACAATCTGCTTGGATGGGGAAAGTCAGTAGACATGGGACATGATTCAGGTTTCTTCTTTTCATGTTGTGCAGGTTCTTTAGAGGAAATAATCCACAGGCCACTTACTGCCGTTTCCATCGAGTGCATTCCATTTGGAGTGGGTGCATTCATTTATTGCATCGTTATTCCTGGGTATCTTCCAGGTTCTGTTCCACAGCAGCAACGGACAGAGCAGCAGTTAATATGTTACCCTCCGTTCTAGGGATGTAGCTCAGTTGGTGGAGTGTGCTCGAAGCTCTGCATTCCATCCCCCAACATTGCATAAACTGGGCGTGGTGGACCATGCTGGGAGGTGGAGGCAGGGAAATCAGAAAGGTTCAAGGCCATCCTCAGCTACACATCAAATCTGAGGCTAGCCTTGGATACATGAGATCATCTGAATTAAAGTCAATAAATAATGGTGGTGGTGAAGATGGTATCTTTTCCTTAAACTGCCCCAATAGTGATGTCCCCTGCAACTTTGGAACTTGTGGCATTTATCAGTGTGATGTGGGCTTCCACGTTGTAGCAAGTTTGATCCATACTGGAAAGTGGGATTGAAAAGTATGAAGAACCGTTGTCATCACATCACTACCCCAGAGAGCCCCTGTCACCTTGAAGGTGTTACTGAAATATGGAACGCGAGTTTCTGTGCTAAGCAATCAATTCCAGGAGACCAACTACAGGAAAAAATAATGAGAGAAGGCAGAGTTTTCTTCATGATTCACATGTCCTGTATAACTGTTAAATATGCAGAAGAGGAGCTGGGCATGGTGTGCATGCCTGTATTCCACACTTAGGAGGGAGAGGCAGATGGATCAGGAACTCAAGACTGTCGAGGCTGAGCTCTGCACTGCGTTTCACATCACCATGGGCTACAGAAGAGGGGCTACTAGGCATATCGGTTGCAGTGGAAACAGCCAGGTTAGAACAAGTTGGTTGAACTGAAATGGAAAAGGGGTTCACTGTTCCCTCTTCCTGCTCCTTCTGCTCCGGGACAGCCTCTGGAGCTGTGGGGGGCAGGGGGTGGGGTTGTAGGCACACAGCCCACTCTGTAGTCTTTCAGCAGGAAAGAGCTACACGTCTAGCTCTGTGTGTGACTTCCAAAGGTTACTTACTACAGGGCCCCACAGTATCCTGGCTGCTTTCAGGAAGGATAGGTTTGAAGACCCCTAGAACACCCTTCCAGTGAAGGCAGACTCCAGGAACACCATGTTCTTGGATGCTGGGCGGCCACAGCCTCTCATTCTGTCCCTCACATCACTGCTGTGTCTACCTGAGGCAAGTGGCCCGGGAGAGCAATGACGCGGGCTGTGGTATAAGCAACTGCAACACGGCCAAGCCCTCCTCCCAGCACAAATTATGCCAAGAGGCCTCCAAAGCACTGGATAACCACAGGCTTTTGCCCCTCAGTACCTGACTGACAGGTTTGGGAGCCCCATTCACCCTAGGTGTCCTGGCAACCATGTTTCTAAATAGACTCTAGTGAGAATAAAAGACTGTAGTGATGAGCCATTGATGGAACGGAGGTGTATGCCTCTGTCACGTACAGTCCTTCTCTTTCAAAGGTGTGTTTTGTTCCTGGTGTGTTCTGTTCCTCTCGATATAGTCTCCACTCTGCTGTTTGTTTGTCTTTGAATTGGTCAGCAAGAGTGGCCAATGAAACAGTAGAGGGCCGTGAAAAGTCTTAAAGTACAAATTTAACCCTCAGCCCTGGAGGGAGCGGTTTTCAGTTAAATTTTAGTATTTTATGGCATTTTAGGAGCAGTACTTCACATCTGTTACCTAGAGGTTAAAAACACGCATCACCTCCACATACATGAAGGACTAAGTAATGATTTCAGAATGAAACAAGAGGAGGACATGGGTCCTGAACACAGATATCAGACCTGAAAAGGAGCATGTTGGTTTTACGAATTTGGCCATGAACACATCCTGAGGGTTAAACTTGGGCGTTTAATCTGAGAAATTCCTTTGCTCATGTTGTTGGATAACTATGCACATTTTTGAGCTGGATCTGGCAACTGGTTTTCAGCAAGGGTTGCATGCTTCTCTGCCCATGTGCTACACCCACCAATATGTTTAGATTATTTGGTTACTTATCATGAGTTGGAATTGACTTGGAAGTAAGTTTACTGGGAATGGACATACAATTAAATATTAGCAATGACTTTTTAATTATCTCCTCTTCAAATCCAAAGCCAGATAAACATGTGCTCAGTTATTGAATAGTTGAGGTTATACATAAGTGTGCATGGAGTCATAAAACCCCAGTAACTGCCATGGGTTTAAAGTTCTTCATAATCTATCCCATCTCTGTCAAAGCCAAGTTACAACCAGGCTGCAGCACATCAGATATTCACTTGTAAGGAACTGGTTCCTAGAGGAGTCCAGGGGACGGTTAGTATTCAGTTCATATTTTCCAGAGAGATGGTTGGTAAGTTATTGCACCTTAGACAAGACTCCTGGGTCCTGGCTTGCCTCCATCCTAATATTTGGTTACTTACATCACACAAGTTTTGTGGATTCTGTAGGAGTGTTTTGGTTTGGTTTGGTTTTGGTTTTCAATACATGGTCTCTCTGCATAGCTCTGACTGTCCTGGAACTCACTCTGTAGACCAGGCTGGCCTCAGACTCAGAGATCTGCCTACCTCTGCCTCCCACGTGCTGGGATTAAGGTGTGCACCACCACCTAGCTTGTCAGAGCCTTTTGTAAACACTCCTTCTACACAAAGGTTACTGTAGTAGTATTAGTGGTACTTGTCCTTGTCTTTGAAATTGTTGCTGCCACTGTTCTCTCTCTCTCCCTCCCTCCTTCCTTCATGTCTCTGTGTCCCTCCCACATTCTGTCTGTCCTGTCTCTTGCTCCCTCCCACCCATGTGTGTGTGTGGGTGGGCACTCAAAGTAATATATACACATACACGTGTGTGGAGGCAGAGGACAACCTTGGCTGTCTGTCTTTGTTTGAGACAGGATCTCTTAGTATTAGCCATGGAAGATGGCAGGCTAGCTGGCCCTTGAGCTTCCAGGGATTCTCCTGTCTCCACTGACTATCTTGCAAAGGGGGAACTGCGGTTACAGAAGTGCTGTTGTGTCTGGCATTTCATGAGGATCAAAACTAAGGTCCTCGCTTTTTCATGGCAGGTGCTTTTCCATCTCCAGCCTTGTTGTTATTACTAATATTAATATTGTTGATCCATCTGTGGGAGGAATTGTGTACAGTGATGATATATCACAGGGTGGTTACTCATCACAAAGCAATTTCTTTATGTTTAGACTGGTGTGTTTCTAAAGGCAGATGAGTTGTTCGATATCTTTCACAAAACTTTTCAAATTAAGAATGAGAAATTCTTTGAAGAGTCTTATACCATTGCTTAATAAAAAGGCAGATGTCATTCCATCTTATGACTGGTACCTTGACAGCATTCAAGCATTTACCCATTCTGTACTCATAAATGACTCGATCTTCCTGATGATTCCATGTTCTGCTGTTGTTCTCACTTTACATCTGCAAAGACTTGAGACCAGGGTTGACTTACCTTGATCAAAGAGCTAGTATACATTAGAGATGGCGAGCATCTCAATACCCTGATTCAGAGTCTCTCTTCCCCCACCTCTTTGTCTCCCCCCTTCTCCTCTCTTTTTCTCTCTCTCAAATTATGTTTTTTGGAAGGTGGTCTCATGCTACACTGTGTATACAGTCAGTTTTGACATTCCCCTACTTGGGTCCCAGGGATTCAACTCAGGTTGTCAAGTTTGGCAGTGTGTGTTTTTACCTGTTGAGCTCCCTTGCTGGCCCTAAAGCTCAGCACTCAATCACTGTGTGGCATGCTTCATGTAGCACCCAGCACCCAATGGATCTATGACACAGATCACTGTTATAGGAGAGCTAATGTCTGTCAATGTAGTTGTGGGAGCCTTTTCTTACAGTCTTCATCTTTTCGTGTTTGGCCCTTCAGCCCAGACCCTTCAAGGACAGTACCTCTTTGTTCTGTGTCTTTCTGAGGCTTGAATCCTCCCCTTCTTGGTAAACCCCCTCGAAGCCCAGCTCATGTGTGTGAATTCTTCTTTCTTCAGGTTCCTTATTTTGTATTTGAAAATGAATTTCAAGCTCCCGCCCAGTCATCTTTCCACATAGTTGAGCCACTGCAAGCTGACACAGGAGCATGAGGAAGCTCTTGCTGTCATTCCCTTCTCTTGGTACACTGAAGATCATAGACCGTGCTGAACCAGAATTCCCAGTTTCCTCATTATAGGAAACCTGCTAGAGCCTCATTCCTCTGCAGCTTTCTGCAAATCCAAATACCTACTCAAACTATGAACTAGCTTTTTCCTGAAAGGGGAAAACAAAAAACAAAAAACAAAACCAAGTAGTTAAAGAAATGTAACTGTTACTACAACCAATGCACCAAAGGGAACAGGCACATAGACTTTGTTTCCTGTCCATGAGACACTTTGCCCTAGTGGTGCTGCCTTGTAGGCCCTCAGTGTATGAGGAGGCTCTTGGCCCTCATATGACTGCTGAACTGGGGCAAGGGACTGTTATGTAGGGATACTCCACTACGGAGGAGTGGGATGGAAGGGATAGGGGTATAGAATGGGAGGGTGGGACTGGGAGGGCATTGTGATGAAGATGTAACCAGAAGTAATAAATAAATTTTAAAAAGTATTTGGATCTTAAAGAAAAGAAAGAAATGTAACTGTTACCCAAAAAAGAAGAGAGAGAAAAAAAAATCAACCAGAACATAAGACTCAAAAGGGATCTTGGGCTGTAAACAGCCAATTCATGTTTTCATTCTACACAAACACTAAGAATGTTATTTTTCAATGGCAGAGTGTCAGGTTGACACACTTTGGGAAAAGGAACCTCAACTGAGGACTTGCTTTATCAGACTGGCCTGTGGGCATGTCTATGGGGCATTTTCTTGAAGGCTGATTGATGTGAGAGGACCCAGCCTTCTGTGAGCTGTGCTGTCCCTGGGTTCTGAGATATGTAAGAAAGGCTTTTGAGCAAGCCAGTAAGCAGTGTTCCTCATGGTCTCTGATTCAAGCTCCTGCCTTGAGTTCCTGCTTTAGCTTCCCTTGATGACAGGCTTTAACCTGTAAGACAAGTACACACACACACTGCTTTTGGTCTGTGTTTTTATGACAACAGAGAAGAAGACCAGAGCACAGAAATGACATAAATACTTTGAATAGAATTTTATCAACAATTAGAAAGGCAGAAGAATCAAAATTGATTCTATTTGTAGATCCCTACCTAGTTCCTATTCCAGAGAATAACATTAGGAAGTGATGGCAATGTATTTTTTTAAAAATGGTTCAGGGTTAATTTGTACTGCCAAAATATTTTTGGAAGGGGTTAAATTCTAACAGCTCACCTGCCCCTCCCAGCAATGGCTGTGTGAATGTCACACTCCAATGTTTACATCATAAAATGATTTTCAGATAACTTGACATTATTTATAGTAAAAGAGAAGAGCATTTGAGCCTGCTTGGGTTTGGCAAGGAACAGAGTAAAATGAGACTATTTTAAATACCCCCTTTACTATAACTACTTGGAAATTTAGGTTCCCTTAAGAACAAATTTTGAGCAGAAAACAGCCTGACTGAAAACAAGATTGGGGTTAAGAGCACTGATTGCTCATCCAGAGGACCAGAGTTCAAGTCCCACAACCACATGACAGTTCATAACTGTCTGTAACTCCAAAATCTGACACCTTCACACAGAGATACAAGCAGGCAAAACACCAATGCATATAAAAAAAAATAAATTTTTGGGCTGGAGAGATGGCTCAGCGGTTAAGAGCACTGCCTAGTGCTCTTCCAAAGGTCCTGAGTTCAATTCCCAGCAACCACATGGTGGCTCACAACCATCCACAATGTGATCTGGTGCCCTCTTCTGGAATGCAGGTGTACATGCAGATAGAGCACATATATGCATAAAATAAATAAAATAAATCTTTAAAAAAAAAAAGAACAAATTTTGTTTTGTTTTCAATGCTGCTGTTGTTTTGGGTTTGTTTGGTTTGGTTTTGGTTTGTTTTGTTTCGGGTTTTTTTTTTTTTTTTTGAGACAGGGGAAAGGGTCTCTCTATACTGTCCTTGGTGTCCTGGAACTTGCTATGTAGACCAGGCTGGCCTCAAATGCTTCAAACTCAGAGTGGTCCACCTGCCTCTGCCTCCCCAGTGCTGGGATTAAAGGTGTTAGCCACCACACATGGCAAGGGCAGAATTTTCAAATCCAGTGTTTTCATTCATTCTGCATTTGTTCGTCAACTCTACATTGAGGTTCAATAAATTCTTGGGCAGGTCAGTGCTTCAGGAAGAGGTGGTGGCAGCCAAGCTCTACCATCTTTGAGAGAAATAACTAAATTCTGTTTGAAACCATTTTCAATTCTGTGATTCTAGAACTACCTGTGTAACTCAGCAAGGATGTATCTGGAGGAATACTGTTGGTGCAAGGGAGAATGGAAGACATCCAGCTACATATAAGGCTCAAAGTGTTGTTATTCTCTTCTGATACTTTTTGCTTGTTTGGTGCTTGCCTTTCTATTTAAGATGCAAGAACAGCCAGCCAGCCAGGGTAGACAGAGACTATAGAGTTAGTCCAA
>CAJQZJ010032244.1:4571676-4632470 GCA_907164525.1 Lophiomys imhausi
GTGTGTGTGTGTGTGTGTGTGTGTGTGTGTGTGTGTGTGTGTGTGTGCAGGCACGTTCCGAGATCAAGGATGCCAAGTGTCCTGCCCTGCCATTCCCTGCTTTATTCCCTTGAGACAGGGTCCCTCACTGAGCCTGGGGATGGACTGAGGGCCAGTAAGCCTCAGCCATCCTCCTGTGTCCACCCAACACAATGCTGGGGTTACAGACCTACTTAGCCACAACCAGCTCCCAGCTTTTTACATAGGTGTTGATGATTTGAACTCAAGTTCCCCTTCTTTTACAGCAAGCTCCCTTAGACACCGAGCCATTTCCTCTACCTTGGGTTGGGATGTGCGTGCATGCGTGTGTGCGTGCATGTGTGTGTGTGTGTGTGTGTGTGTGTGTGTGTGTGTATGTGTGTGTGTGTGTGTGTGTGATTGTGTGTGTTTTAAACAAAGGAAAAAATAAAGTAGGGAATATTGCTAGATGGTCTTGCCTCTTGGCAGTCTGAGACCTAGATGTGGTCACTTGGCCACTTGGAGCCTTGGTTTTCTCGTGCTGCACTCTGGGAAAGCCACTACTAACCTTGTAGGGATGTAGGGATTACTGCAATGCCTCAGAGGCACCTGACCCACGCCACCCTAGCAAATGATGCCATCTGTTCTTACATAAGGTTGCTACTTAGAACTTCCAGCAAAGCACTCTTATCTCTCCCATCCCCAGTTAATTTCTGTTACTTAAGTTACCTATGATCACTTCTGATACGCGCACGATTTAAAACCTTGGACTAGTTGTCTGAGCTCACACAGCCTGTCCTCCTAAACCTGAACGCAAGCAGTGTTGCGGCTTTCACATCTCAGGCTGTACAGGAAACAAGCGGCCCCTCTGTTTTCCATGTTGTGCGTTTGCATCTTTGCCTAATTGCTTGGGTGCTTTAAGAATGAAAAGGTGACCTCTGCATTCTCTCTTTGCAGATCTGGAGGAGCCAGCACGTGTCTGCCTTCATTTTGTTCTGCAGGCAGCTGGCTGGGTTTGGGATTTTGTCTTGTCACCTCACCCAAGCATCAGTTTAAGTAAATTGCTGAGAGTGGGCCAATTTTTACAGAAAATCTGACTCTGAGGGAAAAAAAAAACCCTCCCAAGTCAATTTTCCCCCCTTTGGTATTTGATTTCTTCTGCAGTATCGGGCCTTGTGGCAAGTTTTGCAATTTCGGTGTCCAGCAAGCAGTAACTGAGAGGAGCGTTAATGAAACTCTTGGCCCCTCTTTGTGCTCAACTTAATATTGTCAGTGTCCCTGTCTCCTCAGAACAGAATCCTACCCTCTTAGCAACACAGCTGTTCCATGGGGGGGGGGGGGAGCCTGGAGCAAAGAGAGTTCCATGACAATATTCCCCATCTACTCGATGCTGGAAAAGATCCATGCCCTACTTCTTGTCAGACTATTTGAAACCATGATGAACAAATCCAGGAGTATGTGCCTCATTGCCTCTCTATTAGACAACACCAGCACTGACCAAGTGCACACAGTCATCCTTGAATCAAGTTCCATGGTGCAACTCCAAACAGCCATGTCTCCTTTCGGTCCTCCCAGGTGTCCACTGGTCTTCTCATCCCCTATGAAAAGCTGGGGTGTTTGCATTAGGATATATACGTAGGCACTTCTTTCCTGGAGAAAGATGGCAGGGGGTTAGAGGTCTCAGCCTCGTTAATGCTTAACTCTGAATAAACAGGGAAGGTTGTAGCTGTTGTTAAAACCTCCCAATGTGCGCACCACAAAAGTCTACAGAGGTCAGAGGGAGAGCACAAGGCTGCTGTGGGCAGTGAGAAGATCCTTTTGACATAAGAAAAGAAGCGACTGGCTGCATCCTGTGTCTTAAGGTCTCTGTCACCAAAACAGTGCTGCTTTGCTTAGAATTTGTGATTGAAGGTCTGTAGTCTCCTCGTGAAAAAGGTGGAAGCCTCCAGGGAGATGTTGAGGGAGATGTCAGTAGTAAGAGGTCCTTGAAGTCTCCGGGGCTTTCAGCCTTCCTCGGGTAAATTAAGCGGGCGCATCAAGCAATTTAAATAGTGTGCCCTTACAATGAATGGGATGGCTACTTACTGCACACCAAAGGTACAGGATGTCTATTCAAGGGCCTTGCAGGATCTGCCAGAATGGATTTTGGTACATCAAGAGTATCCTTCAAGAGCTATGTCTGAGGCTGTGTGTTATTTTCTGGAAAGGTTCTTAGGCTCCTAGATTATACCACAATGAGAAGATAAAACTCCAAGACTAAAATGTATTCAGGTTCTCTGCTGGGAGCTTCCCCATGCTGCTGACCAGTCCAGACACAGGACTTTTCACCTGAATGGACAAGGAGCAGACATGCAAGAGTCTACCTGTTCATTCATTCCTTATCTACTTCTCCTTGGATGTTTACTGAGTGTGTGCTATGGACCAGGCCCCTTCTTCCAGTGGGGGACATCAATGAAGGAAAGAGGGCATTGCCATTTGGTAAAATGATTATGGGTCCTTAAAGTATGTTTTCTTGAGGGACCTGGGGAAGGTCTCTCTCTCTCTCTCTATCTCTCTCTCTCTCTCTCTCACACACACACACACACACACAAAGGGTGATTGAAAATAGATTGGGATGTAGAGTTGGTCAAAGTGTTGAGTGAGGGAAAAATTCAAAACCAAAGAAAACATACTCAATCCCTGAGAAAGACACTGTCTGGTGAGGAGAGCTGAGGTCAGTGCAGCAGGTCTAAGGGTGAAATAAGATCACTCAACAGAAAGCACCTCAGACTGAAGTGGGTTAGGAGGCTGAGGTTTAAACAAGTTGGAAGAGAAGAAAAAAATCTCCAGTTACCAACTTAACATATATTAGTAATTTGAGCAGAGGTTTCACAAGACTTGTCTATTTTTAAACTTAAACAACGCTTTTCTGTTCTTTTGTCTTTTCCATTCCACTCTCATTGTTAGTTCTTTACTGGGTTACCAATAATCAGGAGAAGCTGAGAAAATGCATACATGCACATGCAGCCCCAAGGACTGTGTTTTGCAATTTGTAGGGACTTATAAACACTACTCTCCACATGCAGAAAAGTGGCAAAAAACATTGATGGTGGGACCATTCATTTTTCAGCCTATTTGTTTAAAAATAAACTCATGGGGCTGGAGACAGTGCTTGCAGCTCTTCCAGGCAACTGGAGTTCTAGTCCCAGCACAGACATCAGGTGGCTCACAATGGCCTCTTCTTGATTGACTCCAGGGACCAGACACCATCTTTTGACAGCTTCTCAAACCAGTATATACAGAGAGAGAAAGAGAGAGAGAGAGAGAGAGAGAGAGAGAGAGAGAGAGAGAGAGAAAGAGAGAGAGAATTAAATAAATAAAATCATTAAAATACAAGCAGCAAGAAACCATTTCTACTTCACCTTCCTGTCGTCCTCAATTCCTAGCAGTACCGAACCACAAACTATCAGCAATTCTCATGGCTATGTTAACAAATGAGTGGAGAAAAGTTAAGCCTGGTGAGACAAATTACTGGATAGTCCCTTTCACAGAGAATTATCTGCCAGAAAGGAATTTTCAGAAAGTTGACATAGTATTTTCAACTAATGCCTTATTTAGAATAAGTAGTTTGGGCTTTAATAACTGTCCTGTGCTCTCTTTCCCATTCTTTTCATGTGGGAACATTAGTATGTTAAGAGGAACAGTCGTCCCCCCCCCCAACCAAACCACTAATTTACCCCATTATTGCCACAAAATATATTTTGTTTGGCTTATTCATTATACTTGATGAGTTCATATATGTGCCCTTTTCTATATTCACACATTCCTCTTCGACTTTACTGTTGGTGTGTGAAGGGCTTTAATGTTCTCAGTGTGTTTAGTTTTGTCCAGTTTTGGTGTGGTACATACACCCACCAGAAGCCATCATTCTGGTGGAGGAGGCCATCCGCAGGCTTCACTTAGAATCAGGTTTAGCTCTCAAATTAAAAATGTAAGATTAATTGAACTTGGCATGTCTATATCCTCAACTGACTATACAAGCCCCCTTCAATTTAAAGGAAAATCCTCTGACTTGGAGAACTAATGCTACTAATATTATCCATTTACTTTTTAATTTATACATTTCTATATTTGAATATAACTGTAGATTCACATGAAGTGATGAGGCATATGCCGACATCCCATTTTCCCCCCTTCTAGCATGACGGAAATCTTCAGAACAGTCTTCGAACCAGGATTTGAATGTCTATATAGTCAGCACAGAGTATTTCCACAACCACCAACATTCTTCATGTTACTCCTCACACACATTCTCTAAGTCTATATTTTTCCCATTTTAAAGAATTAAACAAAGCCGGGCGGTGGTGGCGCACGCCTTTAATCCCAGTACTCGGGAGGCAGAGGCAGGCGGATCTCTGTGAGTTCGAGGCCAGCCTGGTCTACAAAGCGAGTCCAGGACAGCCAGAGCTACACAGAGAAACCCTGTCTCGAAAAAAAAAAAAAAAAAGAATTAAACAAATTGTATTGCCTTTGTAGATTTGGCTTTTTATACCCACCATTGTCCTCTAGAGCTGTTGCATGTGTCAGTGGGTGACACCTGATACATGTTCCTTTTTTAACTTGGCTTTTGATAATTTTGTACATTTTGATAATGTGTTTTGGCCCACCGCATCTCCACTCCACAACCCCTCCCATAACTCCATCACCACATGCCCCCACCTCCAATTCCATGCAGTCTTTTTAAAGCCATTAAGGCCACCAGTGTTCCCAGTATGTGCATGGGTGTATGGCCATCCACCGGAACATGGGAAAACATGAAAAGCTATACGCTGGGTGGGAGGGAACTGACCTTCCCCCAGCATCCAACAACCTCCAATGGCTCCTTAGCCATGCATGCTGGGACTCAGGCTCACTAGACCTCGTGCGTGCACTCGCCAGTGTGAGTTCACAGGTGTGAGTTCACATGTGCAGCAGCCCTGCCAGGTCCAGAAAACACTCTTTTGCAGCAGTCCTCCTTCTGACTGGACAGTTTCTGATGGCTGTGCAGCTTCACATTGTTCGGACACATCACTGTTTACGATGGAGCCCCTCTGTGCTCAATGCTTGGCTGGCCCTTAGTCTTACACTGTGACTCATGCACCTATATCTTTGGGGCCATTCCTGCTTTGATGAACTGTCTTCTTGTAAATTTTGTCTGCCTTAGGCTTCTGGGCATTCTTGATTTTCAACTCATTCATAGTACCTTGTCATTTGCCCTCTGCTCCCTGTAGTTTCGGTTGGATGTTTGTGTCAATCTGGTTGACAGATGTGCCTGTGGTATACCTCACCGTCCTAGAGGGTATGGGGAAGTTGGAGTACTGTTGGATGGGGAGCCCTTTAGAAAGAAACTGGGAAAGCCAACTGGGAAAAAATTGTCGCTAAAATTTGGAAAACCAGTTTGGCAGAACCTATGGGAAGGCGACTCCAAATTATGTAACTTCTGGAATTCTGTTAGTGAGAGTGACTTTGTCTGCACTTGCACAGAAACCTTATTGAAGCCAGAAAAGCTCCCTGGAAAACTGGAGATTAAATGGGATTTGGACTACACTCGTGTGGGAAAGGACAAGGTAACTGAGTACCATCGTTGACAGGGTTAACCTAGGGTCTTAAAGTCAAAAAAGGTCTCTGGGTTGAGAACAGAGGGTGGGAAGAACCCAGATGCCCAAAGCATGCTGTTTGCCTTCTAGAACTTCTCTAAAGGATGGAGAAAAAGACTGAAGTGTCCCATGGCGTTATACTAAGGTCTCAGAATCATGAACCAGGTGTGGGAGGCAGAGGCAGGTGGATCTCTGTGAGTTTGAGGCCAGCCTGATCTACAGAGTGAATTCCAGGACAGCCAGTACTGTTACACAGAGAAACCCTGTCTCAAAAAACAAAACAAAACAAAACGAAACAAAAAAAATCAAAACAAATTCTCAGAATCATCAATTAGGCACCCCTGGATTTGAACCCCTTGCCATTCTTCTTGCAGAATACTTGTACAGATAGTCATCTCTCCTCTGTGAATGTGCAGTGTTCCTTAGGAAGACCCGCGGATGTGTGGCTTCCAGTAAGTTGTCTGATTTCATTTAACCTTCGTTTAATGAAACAGTATCTCTAGTTACTCCAAATACATAAAGCCCCTAGAAAGTGGTTTGTCTTTCTAGAGGCAGGTAGACAGTTGTTTCTTAGGAAAGGCAAAATGGTCTCATACACGAGATGGGAGGAACCCACAGGGCACAGGGGGAACCTGTTAGTGGGGGCAAGGAATATGTTATGGATGAAGGCAGAGAGTCCCAGGAGCCTTGAGCCTTAGAGGACACTCAGAGCTGCAGAATGCAGTGGAAGAAGGTAGGAAAGACATTCCCAAAGAAGAAATGACATGTGCACAGGAAAGAATGCCAGTGTGTGTGCATGGGCTAATGACAGACAACATGGCAAGGGTGAAGGTGACTGAGACACATGGGTGCCCTTGATATGCCAAGCATTTTGCTTTTAAAATATTTGATTGACATTTTCTAGAAGGAAAGTACAGTAGAAAAAAATGATTTTCTGCTGGTAAAATAGCTATATCCTACCATATGTTCAAATAAAATGTCTATTAAATGCTCTGAACACCGCATGGCAGTTTAACAGTTTCAGACTTGCCTCGTATTGTATAGGTGGTTTTCATTACTCTTAATTGAGTATCAGCCACATTAGTCTTTGATAGAGGGGATATTTTTGTGGATCGTGGCACAGGTCCCTTCATCTAGGGCAACTTTTCAGTGATGGAGAGGGTTTGATTTACCTTTCACCATATGAAGAAGGTAGAGACCGGAGTTAATTGACACATTCTCACTTGTCAGTGGTGTTTCAGTGCCCCCTATGGGAAGGTGCCAGGGCACTATCACTGGGTGTGAGGAGGAAGGAAGGGTTAGAACCTAAAGCCAGAAAGGTTAAGCTCCACCAGAGTCTGAGAATCTCACTGCCTGATTAGATCCTTTTGGACGGTCTCTGTTAATCGAAGACAGTTGCAGGATGCCTTGAATAGTCTTTAGGAACATTTGTCTGGAGGTGAAGTTCAGGAAAGAGCAGAAGGTAGGTAGGGTCTGAGGGAACTTTGGAAATATAGCCCTGAGATTCTAAGAGATGGCTCTGTACAGAAGTGAAGAAGTAAAGGAAAATTGAGAAGAGGTGATAGGAAGACAGAGGTAGGCCAGCAGCTGAATTGAGACCAAGGGTGTCTCCTGTTCCGTTGTCCTTTCAGGTACAGCTCCTGCCACAACCCGTAACATACAGTGTGGCTGGCTGCTTTTCTACATCCTAGGAATTGAGACTTAGGTTTTACAAGCAAAACCTGCTTTTGAATCTAAAGGGCACTAATTCTCTTATCTTCCTTTCTCTCTGAACTATTTCCAAAGTAATTTTTTTATTTTTTTCTTTGGTTGCAAAACTCACAAGAATTGTTTTTCAAAACTGGCTATTTTAAGATCCCCTTGGATGGCAAGAAAATTCATCTGATTGAAGAGCTATTAAATAATGGGTAATGGCTTGAAGCATCTCTAGGCCTCTTTCCCCTTTGAGATTTAAACAACTTGCTTCTCTAATACAGAGTAGAAATTAACAGGCTCACTAATTCAAAACTTTTGATACTTTAAGTTGGAAGGTATTTCCATTATAATTTTTATGGGAACTTTTCTTCTTTCTTTTCAGAGGTGGGGTGTTCAAATAGTCTGAATAGCAGAATAAATTGTTAAGTATTCTGTCTTCCAACATATAGTAATTTCCCCATCTGTAAACAAGTAGAGTTTACACATAAATAACCAAATCTTAAATCTAATAAACTTCAGTAGAGCGTTAATTCAGTGGAGATGTGCGAGTGTGTGCGTGTGCGAGTGTGTGTGTGTGTGCATGTGTGTGTGTTGAGAAATTTGCAGTAAAACTATTTAATATTCTCTTCCTTTCTTTGCTTTGTAAAGTCATCTAAGTTAGATTTTTAGGTCTTTCATATATTGTCAAATGGGATCTTTATTTTGTGTGTTTCCCTTAATTCAAATTAGAAATACCTTGATATTTTATCAGGTGTATCACCACCCCCCCTTTCAAAATATTTTGACATTCTGTTTTTATTGATCCGAGGGGTTTTTCCTAACATGATCAGATCTTGTGAGATGGTTGTGGATATGTGAACGTACTGAGCAAAGTACCTCCAGGGGCCTGCCTGAGAACAGTTACATTCATGACTTCGTGTTAGTTGGTGATGTGTTTGAAAACAGACAGTATCTCTTTGAATTTAAAAAACAGAACAAACCAAAACTTAGTTTTACTTTTCAATCGGTTTTAACAGATCTGCTCCCTAGAAAGAGAATGAATTAAAACAGATCTCACTCTACTAGCAAATAAACACCCATCATGATAGCATTTGGTAAACACTTCTGGGGCTGAGATGACTCAGTTGGTAACAAACCTGCTGTGCAAGCATGAGGATCCAAGTTCAATTCCACATGGGTACCTGCCCTTTTGTATATGGCTCCGTTCTACACATACACACACACACATACACACACACACACTTAAAACGAATAAAGATGCTAAATCTTTAAAAGTCTCTTAAAGATTATAAGCACATGCTGCACTTAAGAAAGCAGCTGATACAAGGATTCTTAAGCACGCATCAGTGTGGTTAATTGGGGACAAGACAAATTAGTAGGTAATAAGCTTTTGCTGGTGAGAATGAGAGGCCCAGGACAAAGGCGGGAGACCGCCTTGTGCGGTGAACTGTGTGCAGGCCACAGAAAGTGGGTCAGGAGCGCGATGCACGGGAGAGCGGAGGAGCTGTGTGCACAGGAGGGACTGAGGAAAGGCTCCTTCCGTGGAGAAGTCAGACACTTGCCGCAGCAGGAGGCCTGTGGGATCCTGGGGCTTGCTGCTTCCACACGCGACTCCTCTGTGGCTCTCTGCCCGTTTTCACTTAGTAACCCAAACTTCTAAGTGGCCAAAATTGATACTCCAGACACCAGTGTCTCACCTTAGTTTCAGCTGTTTTTGGACCTCAGGACACGATGCAAATGCTTTGTGTATTTTGTGTGTCTGTTGTGCATTGTATTAAGAACTCCAACATGATGCTAATGTTAAATCACTGCATGAAAGGTGTCAGCGTTTAGGAAATAAGGACTGCTTTAGAAATTTAAAGAGTTGGAGGGTAGGAGATGACTTAGTCAATAAAGTGTCATGCTGGCGTGAGGACCTAGGCACTCATATAACAAATCAGACATGGTAGCTTTTGTCTGTAATTCCAGCCCTGAGAGATAGAGACAAGACTATCTTAGAGACCCACTGTTAGCCAGTGTAACTGAATTGGTGACCTCCAGGTCTAGTGTGAGACCATGTATCAAAGAATAGGATGGAGAGTAACTGAAAAAGACATCTGATTTCAACCTCTGGGCTCTACATGTATATGCATGTATGTGTGTGTGCACACATACAAAACAAAAAAAATTGTAAGAACTCAATATTATGCCAGATATGCATACTATAATTTATGGACAATTTCACGGTCCCTTTCCTGTCAAATTAATTTGTAAAGAGATTTTTGCCGTGGGCAAATATACTGGAAGATTTACTTCTCGTGGAGGCTGACAGAGTGGACCTGACAGGAATGTTTGCTTTATTACAGGAATGCAACGGGGTGCTAGGTTAATGATTGCAGCTGGGGTTGGGGGAAGAAAGGTTGTCTATCGGTCTAGATTCATCTCTTTTTTTTTCCATCTCATAAATTGTATTTGTTTATGGGAGTGAGGCACATGGGGATTATCCAGAAGAGGAACTGTGTATACTCACATCTGAAAATCAATATGAAGGCAGGCTTTGAACTTGTGAGAAACAAAAGAATAAGATCTGTCATTTGTATTTTCTTCTCTCATCAACTCTTAGTTTGACTTCACGCCCCCTTCAGGGACCAGTGCTATCGAATGGTAGTGGGTAAAAGGTGTTTCCAATAAACCTATTATATTTGGGAAAAAAAAAGTTTGGTGAGAAAATGTTTGGTCCATATGAGACAGCCCTCTGAAAGGGCATCAACCTGTAAACACCCTGTGAAAACATTTTAAAATATTCCAACTCTGAGACTGCCCTGGGTAAATATCACAAATATTAACCCCAGACATTTGGAATCTCTTTTCTCAGCAGTATAAATTGACTTAACACCACCTAACAATGCCATTTCTTACTGATGAAAAACTCCCCCCGACAGTAAGGCCAAATCAATGACTTTGAGTTACTGGATTAAGGTGACCTCGCGGGGCCTGCCTTTAAAAACCGACAGGCGGCTTTAGGCTTTAGTGTGAGAGCAGGGCAGCTGTTTCCGGGGATGAAAGACCATGGCTTCACCTGGATAGTGGGGCAGGAGGTACAGGGTCAGGCCTGGGACACTGTGGGACTAGTACCTAGCTTCCCTGACACTGTTAGCTGTGATGGAAGTATGTGACCAGCTGGCTGCTCCCAGGCTGCCTGGTTTGATGGCTTTAAAATGGCCCTGGAGCACATACCCTGTTCAGTTCCAGACAGTTCACTTTAAAGTAGGCAAGAAAGGGCCAGGGTGATGGTCCCTTGGTTTTTGTGCTTGCCGCACAATCACGAGGACCTCACCGCCGTGTAAAAAGCCAGGTGTGGTGGCACAGGCCTGTGATCGGGGAGGCAGACACAGAAGGGTCCCTGGGTCTCAATTGACTGCCACTCCAGGTCCCCGTGAGAGACCCTGTCTCACAAAACAGGGTGGATTCCTCCCAAGGAACAACACAGAGGTTGTTCCCTGGCTTAATGTGCACATGCACTCATGCACACATGTGTAACACCCATGTGAAGCACATACATACACAGGCAAAATGGGTAAGAAGTCATAAGAAACTTCCAGAAACTCATTTTTTCCCAGTGGCCATTTCTTCTTTCTACATATCTGACATAAACTTCCCTGAGATAATGAAATAAACTAACAATTCCTATTCTCACTTTGCTGCGTGTTTCAAACCCTTATTACTTCAGCTACTAGGAACTGCCATTAGATGAGTACCAGGAAGCAACAGCCGTAATGATCAAGATTTCTAAGAAGGACCAGCTTTTTTTTTTTCTTGTTTTATTTCCACTTAGATTTTTCTGCTCTTTAATGAGTACAGATTATTTTCTTCAAGCTAACGGTAGAGTTTTAGCTGCAACCAAGTCTTCTCACTGTTAACCCTGTGTCCTCTTTTTAGTCCTAGTCCTTTGGCACCTTACTTTTCTTTGTGTCCAGATCAATGTCTGTGGCAACTTAGGAACAAGGCTGCTTCAACAAAAGGCAGACAAGGGTCCTTTCCTGTGTTCTTTATATATTGCCTCAAGCCCCTACAGGACAAGACTTTGTGTTATAGGATCTGTTATATATACCTCACAGATTCCTTTTCAAAGCTGTCACTTGCCTCTCTCCCGGTTGTGTCAGGTTCCTGTCACTGTGACGAAACGCCAGAGGTAATCACCAATAAAAGAAGAAAGGTTTGAATCTGCAGTTTCAAAGGATTCAGTCCCTGGTCCAGCCCCATTGACTTTGGACCTATGGCAAGGCAGCATGCCATGCTGGAGAAAATATGTTCAAAGAGCACTTACTACCTCATGGTGACTGGAAAATTAAAGAGAGACCCTAGGAAGGGCCAGAGACCCAAGGCCCCAGGGCCCCAAGGACCTTCAAAGGCACTCTTCCAGTGGCTTAACTTCTTCCCGCAAGGCTGCACCTCTTAAATGTCCTAACCTCTGAAGCCTTCAACACATGAGCTTTGGGGGGTCATCCGTTTTACCACCTTCATCAAGGATCTAATTCCTCGGGGATAACTAAGTTGATATTCCCTTGTGTATGGGACTCTTGGGAAGATTAGATATGTTAATATATGCAGGTCTATCAGCTTAGTGCCTGGCAAAGGGCAAAGTCCTTGAAAGCAGCTGCTGCTACTGTCTTGTGTTGTTATTATTACCTGTTTTGTTGTTTAGTTTTGGGAGAATATCGGATTCTGATTTGCATTGTTAGATGCTAAGCTAATGACTGTTTGTCTGACCTTTTGAGGTTGGCAGAAGTACTTCAGTTAAATGAGAAAACATGCCAACAACCATTCTCCCTGCTCTGCCACAGAGGTCTTGAGATGTCCCTAAGGGACTTCTTGTTTATTCAGGCAGCCAGGAGAGGGGCCTGTTGCAAGTGTCTCCCCTGTCCTTTCCCCTCATGGCACCTTAGAATTAGTGTCAAATTAGAAGAATATTTTTCAGCATCCCATTTGTTCTAGTCAAAAGAGTCAGCTTATAACACAAAGTCCACTTTGGTCTAGAAAACCTCTGCACAGACATTCTGTGGTAACCTTTGAGCAAAAGATAAGCATCCACAGCCCAAAACTCAAGGTCAGGGGGCATGTGATGTGTTTACCCACCTGGTGCTCCAAGACTGGCCGCTGTTTCCCACAGGCTGTCTTGAGGTTGAGTTATGTCACAGGGCACTGTTGGGAAGGTGACTGAGGTTACAGTCTGCACAGGTGAATGGCGAGGCTCATGCAACCTCCCGTTTGCAGAGCATAAAGCCAGTATAAACTTCAAATGCATTTCCCTTCAGCCTGACCCGGCGCAGATTCTTCTTCTTTCCAGACCTGTGAGAGAGGAGCCCATCTCCCTACAAATGTTTATGGTGCTCGTTATCTGAGTTCGTCCCCGGATGCACGTCTTTCTGTGTTCCCTTCCTAATCTCCTTTGGGAAGGCTGAAGGGTGGGTGGAAATCTATTTTCCCAGCTCACTTGTTCTGCATTTCTCCAGTTAGAGAAGATGTTTCATTTAATTTGTTGTCTGACTATACTGAAGTATCTTTCCAGCTGTTGTTATTTAAAAGAGCACCCTCCCTTCTCCTGACGCCCTTCCCTGGGCTGTTGGGTAGTGTTTTTTTCTGTAAACAGAGCAAGAAGTTCCAGGAGCTGGCTCTGGGCTGCCTCCAGCTCCTGCAGCCTGGTGTGTCTGTTGAGTTTGATTTCATTTCCCCTTTCTTATGGTTTACTTTTAAAACCTCAGTTCTTCTGAGTTGATTTTGTTCCTTCTCCCCTGAGTGTTTTCTAGGTTAAGGAAGATTTTATGCACATTGTTTGTCAAATCCTCCATTCCTTTTCTGTCAAAGATGATTGGGAATCCTGAGGGTATTAACCTGTTTCTTTTGGGAGGGGGTGAAACTCTAACAGGCCTCCCACCCCCATTGTCTTTGAAGTTAAGCAGGATAAACAGCAAGGATCCCTCCATTGTGAGGAGCCCCTGGCTTCTACAGGGAGCCCCTCCACTCATCAACTTCATTTTTCCATGTTATCCTTTGGACAGGCTCTTTCTTCCCCTGACTCATTTGTTTCACTTCACAGGAGAGTCCAAACCCTTATAGAACCTAAAACCATTTTTAAAAAAATTTTTTTTTTTGCTGATTCTCAGTAGGTGGAAATACAGCTGGAGCTATAAAATCCGGTTGTAGAGAAGTTTAGTTTTATTTCTCTATTGCCATTTTTATCTCACAGAGAGAGAGAGAGAGAGAGAGAGAGAGACAGAGACAGAGAGACAAAGAGAGACAGAGACAGAGAGACAGACAGAGAGAGAGAGAGAGAGAGAGAGGGGGGGGGCAGGATGGATCTATACTTTAAGCCAGTGGAAATCCTTATCACTAGTCAATATAGAGTGGTGGCTGGGAGCCAAGACCTCTTTCCCGTGCAGGAAGAACAGCATCCAGATTAGGGCATGGTTGTTGGGGGTTCCCTGTGAGCCCCTCTCACTGCTCTGTGCTCTGAGCTGCCTTTCTCTGCTCCTCTGCAGCCCTCATTGTCTCCCTCAGCCTCATGGTATTCTTTGTCTGCCGGTGGGTGACTTTTGTCACATACACACTCCTGGAGACAGCCTCACACAGCCTCTGTGAATCCCATTTTCTTTCTCTTCTTCCAGCTCCCCCTCCCCACCTCCTACCCTTTTCTTTTCTGAGTGGTTTGTGATTCAAGGAATCTGTGAGATCATTTTGGCTAAGTAAATACTAGAAAGGTGGGGTTTTAGTGAGCTTCCAGGAAGTAAAATAAACCCCGACAGGGATTTCTTTAACAATAACCGTGCCCTTTGTGGACCCAGGAGGTAGGTTCATGAAGTAGCATTCTCTAGTTATGGACTCTAGATATTAAGGAGGTGTGAGGGTGAGTTTCATCTCTGCAAGATAAGGAGATGGAACCTTCAGAAGTGCAGTCGTAATAAATGAGTAAAGAAACTGCTGTTGAGGACCACCCGGCCCCATATTCTGGTGTGCTGAGAAAACCACATGCTCTGCCTCTGTGCTTTTATTCATAAGGGTAGACATGTGACAACAAATGTCTTGTGAATTTACATGGCCAGGTCTGGTGCATTCCTGGAGGCTACTGAAATGAACACTCTGTTTTGTGCAAAGCAAAGTGTTAATGGCTTGACAGGGTTTTCCTCTGTAGAACCCATTTCCAGGATCACTCTCTTCCATTGCCTGGTGCTTATAATGCTTTTTAAGTGATTCTCTTGCCTGTTCTGAGAAGGAGAGCTGGGAAGGGAGGAACTGATAAGGCTCTTAGAGCCATTTTTATTTTATTCAGAAACCATCCTTAGGGGAACTTAAAGAGCTTCACAGATAGAAATGGTATCTGTGGGTGAGCTTCCACCAAGAAGCCCAGTCCCACACTGTTGTGAATTTAGAAACTGAGTCTGAGGTTGTTGCCTAGGACACATTGCCAGTGGTCAGCCAAGACAAGACTTGAATCTGAACACACCTTAATACTTCAGTCTCCTTCCATAGATGTCACTACCAAAATTTTATTAGCTCACTTTAAAATGAGTAATGCCAAAGCACAGAAAAAGAGAATTGCCAAGTCAACCTTTTGTAATAAAGTCAATGAGACTACAGAGGGTCTTTCCCAAAGCTCTTCTTTTGGTACTAGTTCCTTGCCTGAATTCAGGGTGCCATAGTTCTTGTTTCTGCTTCCCCTTAATATTGTTTGCTTCTTTCTTTAAAAAAAAAATTTGGTTTCTTAGATTTATTTATTTTATTTTATATTTATGAGTGTTTTGTCTGCATTTATATATGTGTACCACATGCATGCCTGGTACCTGAGGATGCCAGAAGAGGGTGTCAAATGCCCTGAAATTGGAGTTATGGGTGGTTGTGAGCCACAGTGTGCGTGCTAGGAATCAAACTCAGGTCCTCTGCAAGAGCAACAAGTGCTTCAAAGCAGTGAGCCATCTCTCCAGCCCCTTGGTTCTTTCTCTTTATGTCAGACACATGTCCTGTAATTCTGTCTTTAAATCCCTCTCCTTGCTATATCTGGAACTCTGTTCACAGTTCCTTCCAGGATTTTCCCTGAGTTAATTCATTAGTGTCCCCAAAGTAGAGATGCCAGCATCATTTCTAATCGTCCTCGGCCTACGGTGGTACAGCAAAGGTAGAGTGTAGCCCTGGGGACAGCAGGGCAAACCTGGGTACTGTAATGAGCTCACTTATTAAACTCCCATGCCATGTTTTCCCAACTCTGGGGGAATTTTGAGGAGAAACTGGTCAATTAAAGTTCTGACCCAATCAGAATTTGTCTCTGCCTTTCGTTCTTGCAGCCCTAGCAGGAGCTAGTCCCACGGGCTCTGCCGGTGCTGGCTCAGGGGACCAGAGCACCTGAGAAAGGACCACTGGGAAGCCATGGAAAAGGAGATGCTGTATCATTGGGAGATGAATTTTAATACACAAAGATTTCTCTTCTGCCAAGTTAGCTTAAGTGCATTGAGTGAAGAAGTCAGATGATACTTGTGGCTGTGCCGTGTGGCTTCTCTGGTGTGTGAGTATTGGGATGTGCTGCCTCAGAGTGTAGGCTCCTTAAGGGCAGTGTGTCAATGGCATGGTGTCAGCCAGCTGGCCACTTCATAATTAATGACAGCCAGTCCTGGCTCCCCCATCTGAAGTCTAGTTTTTAGAGCCTATAGTCTAGTGGACTTTAAAGTCATTATCTTTCTGAATATTTACGAGCATATCATGAAAATAAATCTGATAAGAAGTTGACCGATCTAACTCTTTCCCACTGTGACTTATTAAAGATCATGATTCATGGTTTTTGCCTCTGCTCCTATGCAAGTTTCTCACCTTAGACCTCAACTGACATACATTTTCGCCTTCATGTCTATTCCAGATGTAATTGCAAGCTAGACAGAAAAGATTCCACATAGAGAAAAAAATTAGAATAAGCCACACACAGGAAGCCTGATATTTCGTGGTCTTAGTTATTTGTGGGGTCTGAAAATGAACTCACAGAATCAGAGAGCGGAATGACGGCTCCTGAGGGCTGGACTTGCAGAGGTCAAAGTGCATGGTATCTCAGATAGGCTCGAAAAATAATCTCAGAAGGTCCATGTCACAACATGGTGGCTATAGCTAATAACAACCTGACAGTAGATTTTCAATTATTTATTATTATTATTATACTATCATTTATGTATATGTATACATGCATATATTATATATAAAGTGTGCGTATATGTGTATGTGCACGCACACACACATACACACACGTGCATGCATGTGTGTGTGAGTGAAAACACGTGTACCACAGCATGTGTGTGGACGTCAGAGGACAGCCCTGAGGAATCTATTCTCTCTGTTCACTGCAGGGCCTGGAGATAACTTAGGATATCAGGCTTGCACAGTAAGCCCTTTTACCCACTAAGCCGTTTCACTGTCCTGATGATAGACATTTAAGTGTTCTACACACGCGTGCGCGCACACACACACATCTACACATATGCATCCGCACATGGTGAATATGGGCTAGGGAGTACTCAGTAGGTAAAGTGCTTGTCTTACAGCCAGAGGACTTGAGCTCGGTTCCCAGCACTCACAGAAAAATACAAGTGTGTTGGTGCCTGCTTCCAGTCCTGGTGTCGAGGAGACCAGAAACTGACAGTCCATCTGGATAGCCAGTCTAACCTCCTCTGTGAGCTCCAGGCCAATGAGAGGCCTTGTCTCAAATGGGGTAGACGGGGTTTCTGAGGATGACATCCGTGGTTATCCACTAGCCTCCATACACATGCACACACACACGCAAAACAAACATACATACATAAATCTCAATTTACCTATTA
The DNA here is from genome assembly GCA_907164525.1 of Lophiomys imhausi. Lineage (NCBI taxonomy): Eukaryota > Metazoa > Chordata > Mammalia > Rodentia > Muridae > Lophiomys > Lophiomys imhausi. The sequence goes on from CAJQZJ010032244.1 coordinate 4,588,814, forward strand.
CAGAAAGTATGCACTCTGTCTATTCAATTTTTATCATTAAAAATAAATAAACCTGCTATGACTTTGTCGCCGGTAGCTCTCAGGAGCTGAGACAGAAAGACTCCAAATTTAGAGCCAGCCGGGGCTGCACAGTGAGGCCTGTCTCAAAAACTAAATAATAAATAAATAAATAGATTTAATTTTTGAGAAACCAAAGGAAAAATAATGATGTTCATTTGAATGACAGTCATCTTTATATGTTACTTTGAAAGGAAAGGGCTCAGTAGCTCAGGTGTGGATCTTCCTTTGTTGTGTTGTGATTTTTGTCTGGTCATTTTTTGTTCGGTTTAAGGAAAAAGAAAAAAGCTCATGTTATTGGCTAACACTGTACATTGAGCTGAGGATGTGATTAAATAGTAATAAACCTTTGTGAAGCACATGTAGATTTCACTAAGTTATAGGACATGAGGAAGGGCTTGGTGTGATTTTCACAGGGTTGGTGATTTGCCTAGACTGGGGAACACTATTGGGTTACTTTATATGTAAATTACTGTTGGCAAACCAGTGAGTGAATAGGTTTGTGTGTGCAGACAGGTGAAGGGTGTTCCTTTGGCCTTTATCTGTGTTTCTTGTTTGTTTGTTTGTATGTTTGTTTAGACAAGGTTTCTCTTTTTATGTAGGCTTGGCTGTCCTGGAACTTACCATGTAGACCTGGGTGGATTTGAACTCAGAAATCCACCTGCCTTTGCCTCTGCCTCTGGAGTGCTGGGATTAGGCATGTGCCACCATGTCTGGCTTGCCTGTGAGTTTTATTATCATTTAGTGTGTGTGTGTGTCTGCATGCCCGTGGAAGCCAGAAAAGGACATCAAATTAAATACCCTGGAGCTACAGTTACAAGTGATTTTGAACTGTCTGATGTGAGAGCTGCAAACTCTGGTCCTCTACAAGAGCAGCAAATGCTCTTAAACATGGAGGCATCTCTTGGCACCCATGTCGCCTGTGATTTTTGACCCATTTTTTAAGTAAAGGGATGACCCATCGGCTATGAGCACTGTCCTTTAGACACCGCTTTGTGCTGACGTAAGCAACACTGACTTGTTCTGCGCTCCTTTCTGACTTGGAGGGTTCTTGAAGGAGTCTCTCAAGCGGTTCCTTTGACTGGAGTTACAATGTATGCTGTCCCCCGTCATTCAGTGAGCCCCACAACAGTTATTGGGATATATGGGCCTACAGCCCCAGTAAGAAAACAATTTGGAACTTTCAGACTGGTTTCATTGTAGGGCAGAAGCTCTGAAAATGTGTTTTAACATGGTCGGAACTGATGGTAGCTAAGCTACAGCTGCTCATGGAGAACATTGGAGTGGGGTGTCACAAATTTAACACACATCTATTCCATTCTGGGCCAAACAACAAAATCAGTCTAGGTTTTGTCAGTTTATCTGCAATCCTGCTCTTTGATCATGCTTGCATTGAAGTTAATGAAAAAGAAGGCTAAATCTTTTCTTAACCCTTCCTTTCTCCATGGAGGATGCTATCAACGCAGCTGGAGTATTGAGTCAATCTCTGCCCTCTTCCACACACCATTCTTCTGCTCTGGAAAGAAAATTCTCAAGCGTGAGTGGGATCAGGGAATAAATGTTTGGGTAACCGCTCCTTGGCTTGGTTTTGATATCAGCGGAGGGATCTGGGGATGTAGTGATTAAAGGGCCAACATTCAGGGCCATGTGACTGGTTGTTGTGCCAATTTGTTTCATGATCTCAGGCAAATAGGTTTATGTTCCTTTAAAGGGCTGGTATTGATTTTTGCTTCACCATCCAGGGTGGGTTTTAGTTGATGTAGGCAAGGCTCTTTATGTCCCAGGGTTGACTGTTGCCATAGTGCTACCTTGTTTTTAGTCAGGAATAGGGGAATAGAGGCTATGGGTCTACTACTACTTTGCTGGCTCTTCCTATCTCTTCATCTCAAGCTTATACCAGTGGCAAGCCTTGGGAGCGATGAACAGTGTTGACTGAGGTGAATGGAGATGACTGTGACAGCTGGAATGTATGATCAAATGGCATTGGTCCTTAATACCAGCGGTGTCTCTGTCAGATGCTTGTCTGAGATCACCTGTAAATCTTATTGTGACATTCAAGAGGAAGTTGTTGCCAAAAAGTAACATGTGGTTGGCTGATTTTAGGGAAGTTTTGGGTGTGTGTGTGTGTGTGTGTGTGTGTGTGTGTGTGTGTGTGTGTGCCATTGAGCTTTAATACTCATCTCCAGTTGCTTAAAAATGGGCCAGATTTTTTTTTTACAGTGCCTGGAGAAAAGGCTTAGTTGAAAAAGTGCTTGCCACACAAGCATGAGGCACCGATCTTCAGCACCCATGTAAAAGCTGGGCACAGTGCCTCATGCCTGTAATCTCTGCTCTGGAAGGAAGTGATGGGCTGATAGCTATCTACCAGGGCTCTCTTATATTGGCCAGGCTAGCCTATGGGGATCAGTGAAAGACCCTGACTCCAAACAGTAAGATGAAGGACAGTTGAGGAAGGTAGTTGACAATGACCTCTGGCCTTCCCAGGCACAATTGCTGGTGAGTGCATCAGCACACACACAGGTACATGTGCCTCCTCCCTCCAACCCCCAATGCTCCTCACATATCCGTGTGGGTTCTGGGACAAATGCTGGATGGAACAGATCTATTCTAAGTATAACAGAAAATTAAGTCATATCTTCTACGTCACAAGAATCATTTGTTGCAAATCTAAATGTCTTCAGTCTTTACGGTGTCACTGTTCTCATATAAGAAAACAATCCAGATTAGGGTTGTAGCTCCCTTGTTGAGTATTTGGCTAGCATATGCAAAGCTCTGTGTCTGATATCCATCGCTGCAATATAAAACAAACACCTACAATATCAGAGGGGCCTTATTCACACAAATAGATAACATTTTGACCTATAAAAAGTACATAGCCGGACATGGTGCCCAACGCCTTTAATCCCAGCACTCGGGAGGCAGAGGCAGGTGGGTCTCTGTGAGGTTGAGGCCAGCCTGGTCTGCAAAACGAGTCCAGGACAGCCAGGGCTCTATTACACAAAGAAACCCTGTCTCGAAAAACAAAGAAACAAACAAAGTGCATAAACATGGTTTGATTAGATCACACTTGATAGTCGGGGCACAATCTAGAGAACCATGTTTCATTGTAGTGCCCACAGCATTTAAAAGAAGACCTGAGGTGAGGCTTCCAGTCTAGCCCAGTTACAGAGATCAACAGCAGCCCTTTCTTTAAGAACATCTGAAGCAGGAAAGCAAACAACATCAGCACACTGTAAACTAAAGGCATTCAGTCTGAGGAGTGTTTTGTACTGGAAAATTGATTAAACCCTCAAAGAAATAGGAACCGGAGGAGGTCTTACCTGGGCCTGCACCTTGTCCAGTTCAGTTGTCAGGAAGAATCTTGGGATAAAGCAAGAATAAACCAGAAATTGTCACAGGTTACTATTGCTGTCAAAGGGAACTCCTTTAGTTTGGAATGTTGGGCTGTGCTCATGACCTGTGAACATAAGGGTTTTGGTGACAGTGTCTCTCTCGTTACAGTCAGTAGCTCTGTCATCCTGAGGTTTCAGTCACTGCCTGAGTATGCATATTCCTAGGCGAGGCTGCCCACGTGTAGAGCAGATTGGAAAGAGAGCCCAAGCAGCCCATGTATTCCTGCCCAGTCCTCCGGCTAAGTACGTCGACAGAAGGGATGTGGAAAAGTCCAATGGCGGGAAAAAAGCTGAGCTACAGTTGCAAATGGCCTGTGTTTGCCCATTCACACACAGATCCATGTGCAGTGGATGGAAGTCTCATCAGCTTGAGGTGTTTGGCCATAATCCCTCTCCAACCGCTGGCCAGCAGTTACCTGTGCAGACATTCGGGTCACAAATAGAAAGCCAAGATGAAAGGATCAGCATATCAAGAATATACACCAGCTGCATAAGCATATACACCTACAGATAGAGCCTCAGAGTTCGTGAACCCGGAATGGATAGAACCGAGTGCACACATAACACACTGACACCAGTCAACCATCTCAGTCGACAGACCGGACGGAAGGAGGAGTTTTCAGTAAGCCTCGAGGCCCAGAAAATAGTAACATTTAACAAATTAAAGATTTTTCTGAATTTTCTTATTTTTCTGATTCTATCCTTTTTCTCATAGTTAGGATCTCTTATACCCGCCAATTGACTTTAAATACACTTAATATAGAAAATATTTAAATTATTCTGGAAAGAGATACTTATTGACACCAAAAGCAGGGGCCAAATGAGCAAAATTGTTATTTCTCAAAAAAAGTTTGAGGTTACAATTTAATTGTATTTTTCCTTCTCTTTCCTTCCTCCAAGCCCTTCTACATACCCCGCTTCACTCTTTTTTTGAACTATTATTGCATGCATTATGTGCACGTATTATTATTGCATGCATTATGTGCACATATATGCATATATATTCCTAAATATAACCTGTTTAGTCTATACACCACTCTCTGTATGCATGTTTTCAGGGATAATCAATTGCTTTGCTCTCCCCTTGGGAAGGCCACCTCTCCCATTCCCAGCCTTCCTCAGTTGCCTGTAGTTCTTCGTGTAGGGTTAAGGTCTCATGGGCTGTCCTCTTTCCACTTTAGCATGTCCCTCGGTGTCATCCTTATTCAGCTCACTTTTGGGCAGCCATGCTAGTGCACTTCTGATATTAATAGGAGACATAATCTCACAGCAAACTCCCCTATCCTTTGGCGCTTAAGATTTTCTACCCCTCTTCTGCAATTTCCCCTAGCCTTAGATGCAGGGGTGTATTGTAGATGTATCCATTGGGACTAGGCTCCACAACTCTGCATTTTGATTGGTTGTGGTTTCTGTAGTGGTCTCCATCTGTTGCAAAGAGAATTTTCCTTGATGAATGGTAAAGATTACATTTATCTGTGGGTATAAGGACAAATGTTATGCTGATTTACTAGAGTAGCGCTAGTAGGGTATCCTTCAATAACCATGACTTCACTGGCACTGATTAGTTAGTTAGGTTTCTAGTACTAAGCATGGTCTCTCTCTTGTTGACCAGGTCCTAGGTCCAATTAGAGAGATGTTGGTTACCACCAAGGTATGTGTGCCACTACTACACCCTTAGGGTTATGGTGTCATGCTGGTTTTTGATGTGGTTCATAGGCATCATAGCTGGGTAGTACAGTTGGTGGCTTCCCTTCTTTGGAAGCTTACCAAATTACTAGAACAACAGGCTTATGACAATAGAATTATTATGTTTTTATGCTCCTTACTAATAACCCATCGTCTAAAAGTCAGGCCATTGGATTTTCAGGAAGAGTAGCCTGACTAGAAGAGTAGCCCTACAAAGGCAGCTAGGAAGAAACAAAATCAGAATATGACCCTCTAGAGCAGGAAAAAGCTGTTCGTGTATCACCTGGTCATATCAGTGGTCTAAGAATGAGACAGTGTTGCTGGCATTCACAGTGAGTCCTGTGAGCACCATGACTCATAAGCCATGACTAATAGAATCCCACACTGGAGAAGGCTCAACTAAGAAGTTAGACACATCCATTGCAAAATCTTTGTCCAGAATTGCATAATAATGTGATCATAGTAGAGAGATGGCGGCAGAAACCATCAGAGTTGTCTCATCTTTAAATGCTGCTGGGTCCAGGGAGGGCAGTTGCTTCTGATGCTCTTAGCTGTCTCTGGGCCGGTAGTCCAGGGGCCTTATGATTTCTTGACTTCTCATAATAAGTGGAAGCTGCCCAGTAACAAAAGTTGCACATGCTGCTAAGAACAGTATTTCAGTGGAGAGCAGCAGTAGCTTTGGAGGTTCTGGGAGATTTACAGTCTCACCCGTGATTCCTGCCTCTGTGCCATTCAGAGCCCTGGCTGTGGATTATGGTCTTGGGTGGACAGAGTTTGTTCATTGCTGAGCTGTGCAGATCTGCTGATGGGGACGACTTGCAATTTAGTGACTCTACTCGGCTCTGCTGCCTCTGCTGCCTCTGAGGTGTAGTCAGAGAGGGCGGATTGAGGCAACTAGCACTGTCTTTGATTTGAAGCACTCACCAGGGGAATGTGCTTCACTTGAAAATGATAACAGAACTAAGATATATATATATATATATATATACATATATACATATATATACACATATATATGTATATATATATGTTCATTGGACTTCTAAACCCAGTGATCTTGCATGTCAGTTGAGGGTTACTTATTGGTACATTTTTATTTTAACTTTTTTGGACCTAAAACTTATGTACAGTAAATGTACCATTCTTGCATGTCTATTTTGAATATATTCACCTTTGTGACCATGACTGCAATTGTGCTGGTTTTCATCAACTTGACGCAAACTAGAGTCACCTGGGATCTGGAACCCTCAGTAGAGGAGTGGCCTTCATCAAATTGTTCTATGGTCATGTCCAAGGGGGCATTTTCTTGATTAATGATTAATGTGTTAGGGACCTGCGCACTGTGGGTGGTGCCATCCCAGGGCAGATGGGTCTTGGGTTGTATAAGAAAGCAGGACGAGCAAGCCATGGAAATCAAGGCAGGAAGCAACAATCTTCCTTGAGCTCTGCTTCGGTTCCTGTCTCCTAGTTCCTGCATTGAGCTTCTGCCTTGGCATCCCTCCAGGATGGACTGTAACCTGTAAGCTGTAAAAACCCTTTCCTCCTCCAGCTACTGTTGGTCATGGTGTTTACCACAACAACAGAGACGCCAACTAGGACATCAGTACTTAGAATTCTATTTCCCCTCTCTTAAAGCATTTCTTTTGCTATTTCCTATCCCTATAGTGTTCAAGTTTAAGGCAGGTTTCCTAGAAGTGAGGTGATTTGCAAATGGCAGCTCAGTGGAAACTTCCATAGATTTAGATGTCTCTGCTCTCTGCAGCTTAGAAAAATGGGACCTGCTGTTTTCCTGGAGCAACTGTTAAAACGTAGCAGAAGCACACCTCAGGAATGTAGTGTGGAATACTCTTCTGAGGCACCCCCAACCCCTTTTTGGTGAGTTCCCATCAGTGGGCAGTCGTGGGAACTAACAGTGATGGGAAGAGTGCTCGTTGGACAAGCCTCCACTCCATGGAAAAAGACTTGTACTGAACAAAGTGGCCTCAGAGGCCCTGTAAATATGCCATACAGTATGCCAACCCAATAACCTGCAGGTCTGTTTCCAGCCGGTGCCCCTCAAGTCTGTTGTCATGCAGATGGAGACCACCTGGAAGGCAGTGAGAAAAGATGCCAGATTCCGCCCCCCCCCCCCAAAGAACTGGCTTGTCTTCTGTCATGCTAGAAACACAGGCAGCCTGCTTCTCTTTCTCACTGTCTCGTGGACACTCCAAAGAACAGATTCTAGCCTGAGGAACTCTGGGCACAAACAGAGGTGGCCTAGTATTTCTGCCGCAGGATGCAGTGATTTCCTTGAGGCTGTTTGGGTGCACACATCTTCTGACCACCCATATGTTGCCAAAATACTTATACACCAGCCCCTCCTGCCCTCTGGTAGGGAAAGACTATTGCTTGCTTGAAAGTAAGCCTTAATGTAAGGCAGGTAAATGGCTAATTTATCCATTTATCTTTTTATCATGAATGGAGAGTCCTGCCTTCCCCCTTCTCCAAGCTGTTCTACAGTTACCCCACATATCATTTCTCGAGCAGCCCTCAGCCTTCTTTTTCAGCTGGCAGGTCAGCAGCCCTCAGGTTGAGGGTGCAGAAGCGCTAAGTGCGTTTGATTGGTATCATTACTGGTCTCTGGTAATTGATTACTGTCCATGGTGAACTATTCAGAGCGAGCACACAGCCAGTAGCAATCACTTAATCCATCAGGGCTGTTTGTTCCCCATCTCCTGAGGCCTATCAGCCGCATGCTATCCGACCCCACCAGGAAAACTGCCGAGGGCTGCTTTGTGTGTACAATTTGCGGTGTCTTCGCAGTGTTTCCTGTGTTAACCAGGGCCACTGGCTTTGGTGAGTGTGCCCAAGCGGGGAGGTCTAGCTTTTTCAATGTCAACTTCACCCTGCAGTTAACCCCTTTGGCCTCTCTTTTCGTGGAGATTTGTGATTTGGTGTCATTGGTTTTGTTGCTTACAAAAGGAGTTGAACAGCCGCAGTGGTTATATTAGGAATATTAATGGTAAGACCTGAGGTAAGTTGATTGGAATAAGATCCCGGAGGGTTGTTTGTAATGCAGATTTTTTAGAAACAAGAAGTGGGAGAATAATGAACAATCACAATTAATCAGTTTTGTGCCGTGTGCACAACGGCCTGCACTTAATCTAGTGGTAATGGCTAACAGTAGTTAGACAAAGAAGTGGAGGCTCCAGAGCTGAACTATTTACTTCCAAGACATTTTATCCATAGGTCTGGGCAAACTGGCTTGTGCCTGGCGTGTGCTAGGAAAACTTTAATACTCAGCCCTAGGAAGACCAATCTGGAAGGTAGGAGAGGACATCCGCAGGGAGGAATCAGACAAACAGACAATGACTCACGTGTGCCAGCTCTGTGATTAGTGGTGATAATACTACGGGTGACCCTTATTAGGAGGAGAAAAGCAAAAGAGTGCCTGGTCACGGTTGGGCTCAGAACAAGGAGAGCTGCTGCAGGTGGAAGGCTCGGGTGTGTTTGGCAAGGCCTTCTGTATGTCAAGGGTCTGTGGATTGGCCAGGTCTGCCTCTGAGCTTGGGAATGCAGCAGCAGCAGCAGCAGTGCGTCTGAGAGTGGTGTGGGGAGGAGCTGTCTCAGGCAGCACAGACGCAGGCTATTTCCACAGCTGCTCTTGAAGACTTTACGTTCTCAATTTTATTTAAAGAAATTGCTCTGAGGCCTCAGTGGAGATCTGTGTTGCTTCTTTTGGTGTGTTTTGTTTTGTTTGTTTGTTTAAATGCTCCCAGAGCACATGGTGGAATTCTAGCTAATTCTCCACAGGATGGGGCAAGCATGGCCAGGCACGCCATGCTATGAATGAGGCTTTCTGTGGGCACCTTCCTGCACAGGCAATGTCTAAAGAGTGCAGATACTTAATCCCTGATAGTGTGCATTCCTTTTGGGGCCTTTTCTCAAAATGACACAGACCGCTGATATGAGTGATATCAAGTTATCCTGGCTGGCGTCACTGTTGGTCATAATTCATTTTACTTCACTTAATTAAATCAAGCATTATCTTAAGACACCCACCTTTCTTATTTAGTTATGTATTTGTTATTTTTAAAGAATTTTGGCCACGTACACAATATATTTTAACCATATCTACGCCCTACTCTCTCCACTACTCCAAGACCCCTTTCCTCCCCACATGCCTCTCCCAAGTTCAGATGCTGCTATTGCTCCTTCTTTCTAAGCTACTGGCTCCAAATAGAGATGACATCATATGCATGGGACCACCCACTGGAGCATAGGCCATAGGCGAACTATGAGAGGCTGCACTCCCTCCGCCAGCACCCAGCGACCAACCGCCCAGAGCGCCTCAGCTAGCAGTGGGTCTTCATGAGCACCGCCCTGTGCATGTTAGGGTTCTAGACGCGCTTGATCTTGTGCGCGCAGTCAGAGCTCCTGTAAGTTCTTGTGTTTTCCTCATCATGGGCAGAAAACACTCTTCCTCAGCAGTCTCCCACTGACCCCTGGCTCTTACAGTCTTTTCCTCCTCATTTTCCTTAATGTTCTCTGAGCCATAGCGGGACAAGGAAGACACTGGCTTTGCAGGGTGTACGGCAGGATCCACCATTCTCCATTTCCCAGTGCTCACTTCACACCCGCGTGTTGTTGTTGTAGTTAGCATGGGTGTGGAATATGTCAAACTCAGATCCTCATGTTATGCAGCAAGCATTTTTGCCCCCTATCTTCCCAGCCCCATGATAAGATATTTTGAAAGAGATGCAACATTCAGACACAGCATATCCCTACACTTGTTCTAGTTTATTATTGGCTCATTGTTAATTGCACCTTCTATTATTTGTTTAGTTTGGTTTTTTGAGACAGGGTCTCTCTGTGTAGTCTTGGCTGTCCTAGAACTTACTTTGTAGACCAGGCTGACTTCAGACTCAACAAAGATTTCCCTGCTTCTGCTGGGTGTACGACAGTGTTCCAGACTTATAAATTAAACTTTATCATAAAGTTTATACATGTCTGTGTAAGAATTTGCATGTTATGTATAGAGTTTGGTACTATCCTGTGGTCATTCTCCCCTAAGATTCATAACCACAGATTCTGCCATGTTGCCCCAGGCCTTGCAAGCTCTTTCTTCCCTGCTGTGTGTGTGTGCCTTTTCACTTTCCAAACAGTACTTCACACCTTCTCACTCACCCTCCCTTACTGCCAGCCATATTACCAGATCTAATGGTCACTCTTCTGAGCTTATTTACCCCCAGCAGCTCTCAGCAGACTAGCCATGACCTCCACATCACAGCATTAAAGCTGCTTGGAAAAGCCTATGTGCTTGATGCTTCTATTTTTATGGCATTCTATAAAAGGAAAGCTGTAGAGATAAAAACACCACAGCTGTCAGGGAGTTAGGGGAGAGAAGGGTTGAAAAGATGAGCCACAGAAGATGTTTTAGGTGGTGCGTCTATTCTGAATAATACTGTAATGATAAACTGTGTCACTGAACTTGTCCAAACTTAGGTTACAGCAAATGTGTGCCCTCATGTATGCAAATTTAAGAAAATAGTTAGCAGGCCAGATGATTCTATGAAGACATGTAGATTGTACAAAAGAAAATATGTCACAAATACATGAAATATCTGAAGGAGCTGGGGATGAAGGGGCTGGCCTGAGTCACGCTGGTAATGGATGGACAACATAATATTTGAAACAAATCTGGATAAGGTGGTGCACATCTGTAATCCCAGCACTTGGGAGGCTGAGAGAGGATCTTTTGTTTGAGGGCTTTGATTAAGAGCCTGCTTCAATAACAAAACAAAAACCCCAAAAGCAGAGCCAGCACACCTAAGCACTTCACTCAAGTGCACAACTCAATATGGATTATAACATTCCAAGACAGCCGTGGCATGCACAAATTAGGACTGAACAATTAAAGAGAAAAACCTATAGAGTGCAGACTCTAATGACTCATGTGGTAATGGATTAGAGTTTAAAACTTGAGCATATAATACAGAAGTAGACATGTGTGTACACTAGTCCACACAAATCCATCTCCTCTTGTCAACTGAGAGGTCCTAGAATTCAAACGCAACAATAACAGACACACCTGCAACCGGAGATACTTGAAGAAACAACTGATTATATAGCAGGGCCAGGAAATACAGAAGACAAGCCCGAAGGAATCTTGTAATGAAGAATTAAGGAAGACACACCACATGGGGATACACACAGACAAACACACAGAGTGAGACATTATGTCAAAGTGAGCCAACAAAAAGAACTCCCAGTGGCCAAAGCTAGAACAAACTGAGCAAAAATAAATAAAGTAGCCTTGGGTAATAACTCAAAGTATAAGGCAAACATTCACAAGTTCATACCAATATAAAGAAATGATTGTGCAAATAAATAAATGGAGAGAAAGACATATCTCCCACACAAAGGAGTTCTACATCATTTTTTTTAGCTCCTCTACTGTCGAGGAGGTGGAACGGAATTCCCCACTCGGTGGACAGGATAGTAACTTCCTTTTGAAAGGTACAGGGTGAGAGGGAGGGAAAATAGTCACTTTATAGAAAGGAAGCTCAGCCACTTCTATATGAGCCAGATGGTGAAGGTTCTCCTCAGCAGTGACAAATGGTGTGACCATCATGTATCCTTCATAAGAAGGGATGGGAATCGGGCTAAGGAGCAGACCTAACCGCAAGAGTGCCTGAGCTTGACCCTCAGAACCCACATAAAAAATCAGAATATGGTCATTCACACCTGTAAGCCCAGCACTAGGGGCGGAATCACCCGGAGCTTGCCAGTCACTGGGCTAGCTGAAAATCAGCAAGCTCTGGGGTCAGTGACAGACCCTTTCTTAAGGTGGAGAACAATAGAAGAGACCCTTGACATCTCTGGTCTCCCATACGTGCACACACACAAACCAAACACACAACACACACAGACACATACACATACCACATACACACACACACACCACACACATATGCATACACACAACATACATCACACACCACACACACACGCATACACACCACACACACATCACGCACACCACACATACACCACACACACACAACAAACAAGCAAACAAAACCCTCACCTCTTTTCCTGGATGATTGTAAGCTGTGGCGAGTTGACATTCAGCTCTGACATCCACAGGCTGAGCGGCGTTCTCCCCACCCCGAGTAGTCATATGCTGGGAGACCCCCACCCCCTGCACCTCGTTATGTCTACCATGATTCACAATGTGTTGAAAAGAAAAAGACAAGAATGTTTTCAACTTTTACCTACAGTCTTTATCATCATAAATCATTCCACTCTATAGTTCTTTTGCCTTTAAAATGGGGATGAAATGACCTTCCTTGAAGAGCTGTGGGAAACTTTATGGGTGGTGCAGAAAGAGCATCTCATGCTCAGCCAATTACCTGTGAGATGCCAAGAACACTCTGGCCAATTCTAGGATTTGCTAATGTCACATGGGATGGAAGGCCTTTCTCTTTTCCTGCTGTCAGTTTTTGTATAAGTAGCTAGTCATAAAACCTGCTGAAAGTGAAAGGGGTTTGCACCTGCTCCAGTGACATCTAGAAATGACAAATAACATACCTGCCTCTAGTTGGGTTTTCATAGAGGCCAGGAGGTGGCATCTGGAAAAAAAGGGGAGGGTTGATGAGTATGAGCAAGGTGTCTGGAGGGTCACCGGACAGGGGACCCCCAAAGGGAATCACCAGTATGGATTGGGAATGCTGACCAGAAAGAGACCCACAGTCCATTTATCCGTGTGTCCTGGAGGGAGAAGATGACACACAGACCCAACGTGCTGTCCCATCTTTGTTCTGTGGTTCTCATGTGTTCAGGTTTATTGGGAAGTATATCATGGGTGTGGTAAAAAGCAGTTACACCGTGTCTAGGGGAAAGCAGAGTGGCTATCCTGCGCCACTCACTGAATTTTAAAGCATTTTATTTCTAGATCTTCTCTCTTCTGGGACTTTCCATTCAGAGAGAAATGGTACTTAAAGGCCACTTGCCACCCTTGAAGCCATTCACACTCCCTCTAATAGGCCTCCTTGAGAGGCCTCCACTAGCAGTAGCTGAGCTTATGACAGGCAAGCAGAACTGGTACTAAAACCTCTTCTGAGCCATATGGGCCACACCAGCCCCTGCCATAGTTTTCTTTGTGGCTGAAGTCAGAGGGGAATTTTGGCTCAGGAACTTATTTGTGACGTCACTGGCGCCAGTCGTCATATCTGCTGAGTGTTCAGGTAGAAGGAAGACAGACTGATGGTTGAGGTGAATTCAGACCCCGGCTCAACAACTGGGCAGCTGTGGGGCCCAGTGGGTAATCCCCCCCCCCACCCCACCAAGCAGCAGTAAGATGAGATACTTCCTGGGGATAACCTCTACTCCCTTCTCAGCTTTTCTATATCCTGATTCCGTGGTTACATTTCTAGAATTCTGTAAGAACAGAAAAGAGCACAGAACACCCTCTCAGGCTCATCTGAAGATCTAATCTAAATGTTCCTAATTAACATTAGTCTTTCGTGAAGGACACTTAAACTGAAAAGGTTATTACTTTATCACAATCTGGGCCTGCTGTCGGGTGATTCAGGCCAGAGTTTCTCCTTTTCAGCATTACTGATGTGTTAAATTGGAGACCTCTTTGTGGCAGGAGCTGCTCTTTGTACCACAGGATGCTCAGTTGCACCTAGTATTGTTCTCTGGGGCAGCTATAATAAAATACCATAAGCGGGGTAGCTTTTAAATACCAAAAATTTATTTCTCACAATTCTGGAGGTCAAAGTTGAAGGTGGAGGAATCAGGTGTCTGGTGAGCCTCTGCTTCCATTCCACAGGGTTGTTCTTTAACAACTTCACATGGAGGGGAGCAAGGCAGCTCTCTGGACTCTTTATAAGGGCACTAGCCCTACCCGCAAGACCCCACCCTCCTAAGCTAATCAGCTCCCAATGTTATATTTCCCCAGTGACTGAGCAGGGGAATACAAGCATTCACAATACAAGCATGCAGTCTCTGTCTTTCCTCCACAGCTTCCTCCAACCATTGCCAAATAAGCCCTGGGGGTGAAAGGGCCCCTCTTACATGGCAGGAAAAAAAAGATAGAAACAAAATTTATTTGGCAAATGGTTCTTGAAAATTTTTTTAAAGAAATTATAGTAAAATGAAGGTGTGCAGGGCTGTCTTTCAAAGCTTATATTGTGATCCATGCCATTCACTGCACTTGATTTCTGCAAGCCATCCATAAGAGAACATCCACCTTATTTCCCCAGGAGGTCATCACATACGGTTCCAAGTGATGCTGGATGACTTGGAGTTAGCATACCATGTTTTCATCATTTCTTAAGAAATGCATTTATGGGCTGGAGAGATAGATGGCTCAGCGGTTAAGACCACTGGTTGTTCTTCCAAAGGACCTGGGTTCAAATTCCAGCACCCACATGGCAGTTCACAGCTGTCTGCAATTACCAGGTGTGATGGGGCACGCCTTTAGTCCCAGCACTAGGGAGGCAGCTGCAGTTGGATCTCTGTGAGTTCAAGGCTAGTCTGCTCTACAAAGTGAGTCCAGGACAGTCAGGTATCAGGTATACACAGAAAAAACCTTGTCTCAAAAAGAAAGAAAGAAAGAAGAAAGGAAGGAAAGAAAGGAAGGAAGGAAGAAAGGAAGGAAGAAAGGAAGGAAGGAAGGAAGGAAGGAAGGAAGGAAGGAAGGAAGGAAGGAAGGAAGGAAAGAAGGAAGGAAGACAGACATTCATAACAAGTCGATCTGAGTATGGTGTGGCCCCTGATACGTGACCCCACACCTATGAGTACTTGCACAACACAAACTGTACTCGAAGCTGAAGAAGGATAAAGTGTGGGAGTGGATCCATGCGGAATTTAGATAAGAATATGATCCAAGTTAGACAGAGAATAGGATTAAAATATGTTGTATGCATGTATGGAATCCTTAAAGAATTAATGTGAATATTAAATTTAAAAACTTTTTAAAAGAAATCAGCCTCAGACATAGTCCTTTGATTTTGCTGGAAGTGTGACTCACTGGTAAATCACTTTCCCAGTATGCACTGGGTTCTACCTCCACACCAGTGAAGAAGATTCTGTATGGCCTAGCAAACAGTGTCACAACCTTCTTCCTTTCTCATTTCTACTGTGATGTTGTACCAAACGCCAGTGTTACAATTCTTAGTTGTCCTCTGATTGCTGTTTGCAAGGGAAACATGGTAAGAAGAAAAAGGAAATGAGGTAAACCAGAAAAACAGGACCAATTGGCCCTGGACCTTCCTCTTGGCTCCGGCTAGACGATGAGAAGCACTAGAGTGTCTAGACCTCCCCAGGCCACTTGCTCTGGGTGCTGAGTTGCTTTAAGGGAACTGTGTGCTTTCCTTGCTTATAGCCTCCTTGCTACCATTTGCAGATTCTACCTGGAAGAAAACAGAAATCAGATGTGTTCAAAACAACTGATGTGTAGACTGGCACTTGTTTATGAAACTATGCGTTGTTTTCTTTTCAGCACATTTATTTTCATTCCTCTTTCACTCCCGGACATGCTTTCAGCCCCCATGGCCAACCTCTTTCTTCGTCCAGACATGGGTGCTGAGTTAGTGCAGCCCCTCCTGCTTGCTGCTGCCTCGTGTGGTTACCCAGAGCTAGACATATCTCTCCCTGTTGCCTTCCTTAGTGAAAGCTTTCATGACTTCCTGCTCTCTAGGTTTTTGGTGACCCCATCCCCATATACGTCAGCCTGTGTCCTTGACCTTAGACCTGTCTGGTGTTTATATATCCATGTGGTTCACTGGCGATGGAAATCCTGGTTCCTGTTCTGTGCCAGATGCTATTCTAAGCTGAGAATCTCTCTCTCTCTCTCTCTCTCTCTCTCTCTCTCTCTCTCTCTCTCCAGACATCTTGTTGTATTGGCTATTTTTATTATGTTTCTGGACTTGACTGTTAGGCTGTCTTGAAATTTTTTCAAGGGCTCATTCTACTTGAAAGCTGGAGAGATAGACATTTGCAAAACAAATAGATTATACAGTATGGTGGAATATAGTTAGACATTAAATAAAAATAAAGCAAGATGAGACAGGTAGGTGTTGTGTGTGTGCGTGTGTGTGTGTGTGTGTGTGTGTGTGTGTGTGTGTGTACAAAATGTAGGCTGCAATTTTAAATATGGTGATAGCTCACTGGTAGAGCACATGCCTAGCGTGAATGAGACTGGATTCTACCTCTAGTACTGCAAATAAATAAGCAGAGGAAGTGACCTCCCAGCAAGTGTACGAAGGGGCAGCCAAACACAGAGAACCAGCAAAGGAGGTACAAGTGCATTAGCCATATTTGGTGTCTGAGGATCGTCTGAGGAGGCTGCTATGGGAGAGAAGTAGGAGCCAAGTGAGGAGACAGGAAAAGTAGGTGACATAGAGCCTTGTGGCACTGGCAAGGACACTGGCCATTATCTAAGGGAGGTGAGCTACAGCTGGACAGCCTGAGAAGAGAAGGGGCTAAAAGGATTGTGTCCTCAAGTGTTTAAAGCCACCACTTAACAATATGTAACCCTTTTACCCACAGAGTGTTTTTACAAGTGATTACAAACTTGGCTTTCCTCGTCCTGCTCAAGAACCATTTCTGTCTCACAGAGCAAGTCCTCTGCATTCCCAGGGAACACTGACCCCTCCCATTACCCTCCAGTTCCACCATCGAGGAGGCTAAGTTGAAGTTTCTGCTTTTCCAAGGAGCCTCTGCCACACCCTGGGGCTGATTTCTCTCAGATTGCACTCTTTATTTATATAATACATGTGAGCTTGACTGTTACACTGTCCTACATTGGTTCCTAAACAGGGCATGTAAGTATCAGTTAAAAACTTTGTAGGGGGGCTGGAGAGATGGCTCAGAGGTTAAGAGCACTGACTGCTCTTCCAGAGGTCCTGAGTTCAATTCCCAGCAACCACATGGTGGCTCATCACTATCTATAATGAGATCTGGTGCCCTCTTCTGGCCTGCAGGCATACATGCAGACAGAACACTGTATACATTAAAAAAATAAAATAAAATAAATCTTTAAAAAAAAAAACAAAAACTTTGTAGGGACTGAGGAGATGGTCCGTGGGTAAAGTGGTTGGCATACAATATGAGGATCTGAGTTGCGGTCCCCAAAAGCCATTTACAGACAGATACAGCAGTGTATATAACCCCAGCATTCCTACAGCAACATGAGGGGGTAGAAACAGAATTCTCGAAAGCTCACAGGCCAACTGGCCTGACCCATGCAGTACTGAACAAAATATTGTCCCAAACAAGCCGAACATGGAAGACCGACATCCAACACTGTCCTCTGGCAACATAGGAAGTGAATGCCGTGAAAACACACACACACACACACACACACACACACACACACACACACACACACACGCCCGCATGCCTGCATGCACACGCATACGCAGTTTTAAAAAATGGTGCCAACTTGGAAGTATTTAGGAATCACTTATTTTGACTCCGTAGGTTTACAAGTGAGAAAACTGAGTCAAGTCTAGGACCGTTGCTCATGCTTGCTTGGCTAATTTAACGTGTTTGCACTCTTTCTCAAGGAAATTAGAAGGCCATAAGGAGATGAAGCTGTGTCATATGCTCTTTAGAATCCCCTGTGATTGTAGTTAACATGTTACGTAAGTAACAGATACCTATTAATTTCAATTAGATGTAAAAGTAAATTGAAGTTTTGGTTAGTTCATTTTCAAAAGAACATGATAGGTCTTTAATCCATCAACAACACCTTGAACTCACACATATTCTGGATGCAGAAAGCCATGTAAAATACTTACATGTGAATTGGCCTTAGGTCTGAGGGATTTGCTTGTAATTGTGATTACAAGCAAGATCAGGTGAAAGGATGAGGAATATTGCTTTTCTGGCCACCCCCTCCCTCCACAGAAAGGTAACTCTGCGCCCTGCATCTGTATCTATTGTTGTTACTTCGGCAGGATTTATCAAAGCGATTTGGATTGAAAACAAATGGCTTTCCCACTTCCATTCCTTGCCCACAAGCAAACAGCTCTCATGGCAAAAATGACCTCCTCTGAGTTGTTTCTTTGGAAAATTAGTATTTTTTGGCTCAGGCACCCACTTGGGACATTCATCGATGTTGATGTTGCAGGCTGCACCCCACTGTTTCTGGAGCTCTGTTGAATGCATCCTGATAAGCTCTGACCCAACCACACAGCTCTAAATAAGAGCGACAAGGAGTCTCAGGAATGCTTGCGCAACAAAGCGGAGACTTCCAAAAGTCTCTGGTCCAAGACATGAACATATTACCCCCGAACCCTTACAGTTTAGATCCACCCAGACAAATCAATAATGCACTTTCCACTGTTTTAGTCTTTGCCAATAAACTGAGTACTCTTTTGAGCTTGGCTCCTCTAATGACCAAACCCATAGACAGGATTATGGAGACTGAATTCCATTTGTCCTGGCTATACATGTTCTGCCGCCAGAGCAAAGCTCCTGAGGTTTGAAATGACTTGCTGGAGAAATCCTGCTTGGTGGGAACTCACACACTCTTAAGGTCCGGTGTTAGAGCCCAGTTGTCTGGTGTGATGACTAAGCCAGCTCACTTAGCTGACCATGGTGTGATTACAGCAGTTTTAAGAAGGACAAAATACCCAAATGTGCCAAGTGGCTTGACCTATGGCTGCACCCTTACTAGACCCTTACTCCAATTAGTCATATAACAGATAAAAATTAGTGACCACAAATCCAGACTGAAATAGAAAAGACTCCATGAACTCATCAGACACAGTCTGGCTGAAAGACAATCCAGAAAGTGTGTTTATTTGGAAGATAAAATGAAATATTTTATATTTGGGCTGTATATTCTTGGAAGCCCTCATATTTTGTGGTATGTCTGTGTCTGAACCCTAAACTTCCCTTTAGAAGTGTCAAAAGCTTTACAACTGTATTTGCATACTTAAGATATAATATGGCTTCGGAAATTTTCTTCAGACTTGATATTTTAATTCTTCATTCGAATATTATTGACCTAAGATAAAGCTCACTAATTTTCAGTGTAAAAGTCTATAACTAGAGTTCAGATAAATGCATATAACCGTGTGACAACCACCACGATTGTGATACAGAGTGCTTCTATTTTCCCCAGAGTTTTCCCATTTTAGCCCATCATTCGTTATTAATCTGGAGGCCACCTTCACTGACTTTTATAGGAAAAGAAAAATAGAAGGAGCCAAATTCAGTGGCACAGAGCTTGATGAACATTCCAACAGCAGAAGCGAAGTGCCGCTGTGAACCGCTGATCACTGCTTTCTCACGAGGTCTGTAAACTTGTTCGGGTTGCCATTTTTCTGCAATGAGCTCCGCAAGCCTTTGGAGCCATAGGCTGGACATCATTTTGTCATAAACCTTAGTGTGTTCTTGGTGTGGCTGTCAAGGGAAGGACAGGACCTTTTTTTTTTTGAAGATAACCCAAACAGGCTCCTGAGGTGGCTCATTGGACAAAGGGTACTTTCCACAAAGCCTGATGACTTTGATCCCTGGCACCCACATAGTACAAGAAGGGAATTGACTCCTACAAGTTGTCTTCTGTCCTCTGTGTGTCTGTTGTGGTCCACAGCACAAGCCCACCCACTCTTCAACACACAATAAATGAGTAAATAAATAAAATATAATAAAAAATTAAGAACAAAGCCGGGCGGTGGTGGCGCACGCCTTTAATCCCAGCACTTGGGAGGTAGAGGCAGGCGGATCTTTGTGAGTTCGAGGCCAGCCTGGTCTACAAAGCGAGTCCAGGACAGCCAGAGATATTCAGAGAAACCCTGTCTCGAAAAACCAAAAAAAAAAAAAAATTAAGAAACTCCCCAAAAAGGCAAGAATGGTTATATATACTTGTTATCTCTGCACTGGGGAAGGGGAGACAGTCAGACCCTTGGAGCTCCCTGGCCAGCCATCCTAAGTGCTTGGTGAGTTCCAAGCCAGTGAGAGACTAACACAAGGCAGGTGGCTTCTAAAGAACAACACTTGAGGTTGATTGCTGATCTCTGCATACATGTTCATAGGTATGCATCAACATATGTTAACATACACATGCAAATCACAAAAATAACCTGGCAAATAAAAAACCCAAATGTCTGGGATGGAAAGAAATGTTTAGCTTTGCCAATGGAGAAATTTGGATATTAAGTTAACAAGCTGGCATTGTTTACCAGGTGAATGAGCCAACCCCAGTGCTGATCACCCGCCCTCAAAGAGTTATTCTATTTCCCAATCCAAGTCAGGGTGGGGTCATTTTCATGGTGTGATAAAAACATGGTATCTTCATGAGAAATGGTTTCTGCAAAGAAAGCCAATTTTGAATTCTGGAGAGAGAAAGGGAAGAAAACTAAGCAAGTAGGGAAAGTATTTTCTTAACATCAGTGTACTGACTGGTTTGTATGTCACCTTCTTGACACAAGCTGGAGTCATCAGAGAGGAAGGAGCCCCAGTTGAGGAGATGCCTCCTTGAGATTCAGCAGTAAGGCATTGTCTCAATTAGTGAACATTGGGGGGGGGGACTAGCCCACTGTGGGTGGTGCCATCCCTAGGCTGGTGGTCCTGGGTTCTGTAAGAAAGCAGACTGAGCAAACCATGAAGAGCAAGCCAGTAAGCAGCACCCTCCATGGCCTCTGAATCAGCTCCTGCCTCCAGGTTCCTGCCCTGCTTGAGTTCCTGTCCTGACTTCCTCCAATGATGGACTATGATCTGGAAGTGTAGGGTAAATAAACCCTCCCCACCACCTGCTTTTTGATCATGGTGTTTCATTGCAGTAATAGAAAACCTAACTAAGATAAACAACAAAAAGAAAACAAAAGGTTAAAGGTAGAGGCTAATTTAGACTATGAATGAAATTGTCATGTAGAAATGAGAAAAAGAATCTTACAAAATTCTTTCAAGGTAGAAACCCTCTCTCTAATAGAGAAGTCACGGAGAGCTCATGAGGCCTCTCACACTCTCAATATTTATATTATTGTAAAATACAAGACAAATTGCATCTCACTGTACTGTTTTGTAGGGGCAGAGTTAGCCAGGGTTCCACTCTAGCCAACGTGTCCTTGAACTCACAGTAATCCTCCTGCCTCAGTCTTCTGGGGAGCTGGAATTTCGGGCAGGAACCACCATTCTTGCCTTTTGTCATTGTTATTTTTGAATTTGGGAGATTCATGAATCCTGGAGGTTTACTGGGTGTTTTTGTTGTATTCGTTTCGTTACGGACACCATCACATACACCGATTACTGTGCATCTAAGAACAGAAGGGCTGTTGACTTGGGAAGTGGCATCTGCTGAGTTAAGATGAGGAGCATCTTAGAGCACTTGTAGTTTAGTTTACAGTCCCTCGGGTGCTGGCTGATGGAGAGAGGCTCAGTGGACTGGTGCGGATTCATAGCCACAGCTCTTTGGGAAGTGTCAATACCGAGAGGAGGAAGCTGAGAAAGTACCATGCTTTTTGAGAACTATAAAGGAACATTGGTGTATGAAGGCATTGGGAAACCAACTCCAAGGTCCCTAAAATGGAGAGATCATGTTCCAATGCTTGCATAGCCTGAGTCAGAGAGTATCTGATTAATAATAGTAATAAGCCTACTGGTTAGATTTTTTTGTTTGTTTGTTTGTCCATCTGTGGTCTGGAGTAGATTTCGTGTCCGCAACTGGAAATTTAAAGAAGTAGAATGACTAAGCAATATCTTGGCCTCTGGAAATGTAGTTACAGATGTGATCATATGGTACAAATGTAGTCATATGATATCTCATAATAGAAAGGAGGCCTGGAAGTCCAGTGGGATTTTCTGCAATGAAGATCTGTATCAGAGGCTCTTGGGACCCAGAGAACAGACCCCAGCTCTGCTGCAAGTAAGCCAGGGTCAGGGATTCCTGATAGACCTTGATCTCTCATTTGGAGAAAGAAAATGAGGTGAAGTTTCTGAGTTTGAATGACCCATCATCTGCCACCAAAGCTACCTGCGCATTAGTCCAGCTGCCCTGCTGCTCTGGTCCATGTTATTGAGAAGTCCTGAGGAATCCACACCACCATAATTCTCCCATTCATCATACAGCACCCCTCCCCAACTGTTCTCCATATCCCTCAACTCCCCAATAGTTCTTTCTTGTTCACTTTCTTCTCTGTCCTTTAAAACCCAACTCGTTTCATTGAAAGCCTATCTTAAATGCTATTTCTTCCATGAAGCCTGCTTGGATTCTCCCAGTTCAGTTTAATTATACATTCTGTACATATCACAATATCCCTTTGTTGTTTCTCTAATAACAGATTATTCTGCAACCATTATGCTTAGTGTTTGTACACGCCATTATTTATTTGCAGGCAACTCTATTTCTCTTCATTCATCCTCCTCCTCTCAGATAATTAAATTTTAAAAAAAGTCTTAGAGCTTATGGCTCAGTGGGTAAACACATTTCTAGTCTGAGGTCCTCAGTTCAATCTCTGGATCCCCCCATAGTAGGAGGAGAAAACTCCTACAAGTTGTCCTCAAACCTCCACGTGGGCACTGTGGTATGCTTCCCCCACCCCCACACACACAGAATAAATTTTTTAAAAGTATAAGAATATTCATTTTAGAACATGCCCAAATACTGTTGAATGTTGTCCTGGTCTGCGGTTGATAGCAGGGTTACAAACTTGATTCCTTCTTACTTACTTCAACATCAGACATAACTGTTCTCTCCCCAGCTCATGTCCCTCCAGCTATTCGCTTAGCTTGGAATGCATCTTTGTGAGCCAGGGGTGCAGAATGGTTAGTGTTGTCATGACTCCCAACACTTATGCAGGCCGAACGCTGAGGAGGGAGGGTACAGGAGCAGCATGTTTTCTGTAGTGTCTACAATAGACCATATGAATATTTGAATGGGATTCTTGAAGCCATTTCCTTTGAGGGAGGTTAAGTTGAAATGTAAGAAATGAAGATTAAGGAGTATTAACATAAAATCTGTATTGCGGATTCCTTTACATAAATATGTTGCCATTGTCAGAAGTGTTGTCAGAGAGCTTTTCAGGGACCTTCGTTTTAATGCCTAGATGAAAAGTTTGTTATAAATTATGAAATGTGGAATTCTGAGTACTTATAAAGACCCTTGACAAAAGAATGCTGAAAGCAAATTGTGTGTGTGTTCATTTTTTTTGAAGTATAGTATTCTGATGCAAAAATGTGGGGAAACAAAAGGGAGTCAGGAGTAAAAAGAGAAGGGACTGGTTCAGGCTTCAGGATTCTAGTCTCAGACAGACAGATAGAAAGACAGACAGACAGACACACATACACACACGCACGCACGCACGCACGCACGCACACACACACGCACGCAAGCACGCACACCAGCCTCCCTATTGCATCCTGGAGACCCTGAAGGAGGTGCTTGTACAGCATCTGATGGTTTTAGCATTTTTTGGCAGTCTCTGGAAGGTCTGGAAGTGGGAGATGGACGTGACTCTTCCTTCCTGTCCACTCACATAGCTTCTTCCTGTGTATCCAGGGCCCTTGTCTATCATGGTCTGAACTGCCAGCCTCTGGAGCATCACAGGACACTTCCCATTGGCTTGCACATGAGCTTCACCCTATAACTTGGGCCTCCTCACCCTCTCTGTGAGCAGCCCAGTACCCTATCCTTCTTTCTCTTTCCATCTTGTTTTTCCCTACCCCACTACCTCTTCACAATCTCCCTCTCTGTTTATTCAGGGTTGAAGCTAGGGCCTCGCAGAGCGTGGTGGCACCCGCCTTTAATCCCAGCACTCGGGAAGCAGAGGCAGGTGGATCTCTGTGAGTTCGAGGCCATCCTGGTCTACAAAGTGAGTCCAGGACAGCCAGGGCTACACAGAGAAACCCTGTCTCAAAAACCAAAACAAAAAAAAAAAAAAAAAAAGAAAGAAACTAAGGCCTTCTGCATGCCAGGCAAGCACTCTACCACTGAACTCTATCCTCAGCCTTTTCTTCACCCTGCTATCCAGGATGACCTTGAACTCAAGTCAAGCCATAGCTCAAGCAGGCCTTGAACTTCTCCAGCCTCTTCCCTCCACCTCCCAAGTACCTGGGATAATGGGCATATGCCACCAGGCCCTGTTTTGCATTTGTTTTCTGTCTAATCCAGTTGCACTTATTTGCTTTGTCCCTCAGGCTCACGTTCTGTCTTGCTGAATGCTGCTCAAAAGCTAAGTTTATGATTCTTGAAATAGTCTCACCAAGGAGATTCAGTACCTCCTTGCCTCAAGCACAAGCTGGGGTGCTGAGATAAAGCAGCTGGAATTCAGGTTCCATAGTGGTTTTGACCTGAACCAGGATTGGGCATCTGTGTGTGTGGATAGGGTGAAGGGGACTCAGGGGCATGAGTACAGCCTCTTCCTCTTCCTCCTCCTCCTCCTCCTCCTCTTCCTCCTCCTCCTCCTCCTCCTCCTCCTCCTCCTCTTCTTCTTCTTCTTCTTCTTTGTTGTTTACAGTGAACTTCTATGGGTTCTTCTGTTCCCATCTCGCATCTCTCCATAAGAACAATGGGATTGCAGATGTCTGCTAGCATGCCTAGCTTTCTATGGGCTGTGGAGACTCAGGCTCAGGTCCTCATGCCTGTACAGCAACCCTTTACCCACTCAGCCACCTTCCCAGTCTCAGCTCTATGGGTTCCTAAGGACGGATACCCAAAGGTGACTCAAACTCATGTGATGCTGTGTGTCTGTTGGGAAAGGGGTTGAATTTAAATATCAATGTTGTAAAAGAGAGCGCAAGAGTGAGGTCTGAATGTAGCCAACGATGATGAAGAGCAAGTCCCATTTCCCCTCCCCTCGGGTGGATGGAATAATCAGCTTCAACCAGGTGTCAGCCCGAAGCCAATCCTGAAGATCGGCTTGCATCTGGGTTTGGCTAAATGATTTCGCTGTTTGTTATAGGTCTTGAGGAACTCTTTGGGTCTGCTAGGAGCTGCTCTGTCTCTCATTAGCTGATACATCTCACAGCCCTCATGATGGCAGAACTCCTCTGAGAAAAATGCCTGCATGAAAAGTTGTGTGTGTGTTTCTCCAAAAGAGAGTTGACTTGACTTTTTTCATAATTTTCTAAAAGGCATCTCTTCAAGGGCTGGGGAAAGATGGCTGAAGTGCTGTGTTATTATGAAGACCTGAACTTAGATACCCAGAATCCTCCAAAAGCTTTATGCAATAAATCACATGTACCCCTAAGGAGAGATGGGGAGCAGAGACAGGAGAATTGTGGCAGTTGTGAGCAGCTAGCCTGACATGTGCCACAGCACACAAACAAGGTGGAACGCCAGGATTAACTGCACAGTTGTCCTCAGACTTCTGCTTGTGCAACTTGGCATGTGTGTGCACACACTCACACAAATTCACATATACACATAGAGGGCTTTTTGGTTTGCACACCTTGTAGACTTCAGGGACATAGAGTAAACTTCTGTTTTTATTTTATTAGTAAGATTTTCAGTACTGGAGACTAAGATAGGGCCTGCAAATGCTACCAGTAAGCTACATTTTATGTTTTTTTATTTTTTTTTTTTTGGTTTTTCGAGACAGGGTTTCTCTGAATATCTCTGGCTGTCCTGGACTCGCTTTGTAGACCAGGCTGGCCTCGAACTCACAAAGACCAGGCTGGCCTCGAACTCACAAAGATCCGCCTGCCTCTGCCTCCCAAGTGCTGGGATTAAAGGCGTGCGCCACCACCGCCCGGCTCTATGTTTATTTTTTTACTGTAAGACGGTTCTCACCAAGTTGCTTGGTCTGGCCTTAAACTCTCTGTCATGCAGGCAGGCCTTGACCTTGGTCGGCTTGCTTCACCATCCTGTGGAGACTTGGAGTACAGGCTAGCACCAAGCCCAGTTAAGGTTGTATCTCGATATTGTCATGCTTCTCAAGCCCTTTCCTCTCCTTTTTCCCAAATGCCACCCATGGAACAGGCATCTGACAAGAGGCAGAAAGGGACAGACCATAGACAGTGCTATAACCTTATTCCAGGGACATCAAAACACTCTTTTGTCCCCTTTTTATTGATTGTTGAGGAACCCACAATATCTGGAAAGAGCTGTCCTTTCTTGTGATTAATGAACAATTCTTACTGTTTTTGCTGTTATTTTGAACTTAAGTTTATTAAATTCATTTGTATTGCTTAAAATGCTTCGTATTTTCCTCAGCCTCTTGGAATATATCTATGTGTGTCCACCCGTGGTTATACCCATATCTGTAGCCTTGTCTGTCTCAAATAGATCATTATTATCTGTGACTTTTTAAAAATCTCTGGGCATGACTTAACTTATGGCCAGGACTCCTGAGAACCTGAGGTCTTTTTCAGTGTGGGTTTTTTTGTTTGTTTGTTTTTGTTCTTTTTTCGAGACAGGATTTCTCTGTATAGCTCTGATCATCCTAGAGCTCGATCTGTAGACCAGGCTGACCTGGAACTCACAGAGGTCTGCCTGCCTCTGCCTCCTGAGTGCTGGGATTAAAGGCAGCCCAGTTGAAGCCGAGGTCTCATTGTGACCATTCCAGGAAATACAATGTTATAAATAATGTATCTCTTCTGTGTGTATTTCTGTTTTTAAAGCTTGAAAAACAAAAGACTTGTAGTAAAAGTCTTGCAGAGAAAAGAAAATTGAAAACCAGAACTGCCTATATTTCAATTTAGTGAAGAGAATGTTGTCACTTTTACTTTATTACAAAATAAAACCAAACAGGGCTGGGGAAATGACTCAGTGGATAAAGGTACATGGGCATCTTCAGGTATAAAGTTTGCCAGGCCTAAAGCCCTGACTTCCATTCTCAGAGCCTACAAGATGGAATGAGAAAACCAACTTGTGAATGTTGTCCTCTGAACTTCATGGGTTTGTCACCTCCCTCTTCCCCAACCAAGCTGAATGAATGAATGAATGAACGAATGAATCAATGAATGAATAAAATAGAGATTAGACAGTAACATTGGAGGTTGGTATGAAACCCTGGAGATAGACACCTTTCATGTGTCTAGAAGATTCAGCCATTGGAGCCTTCAACCATCCTGCTAATAATCCTGACACCCAGTAATGAAGCTGGTGAATTGAAATGCATCCAGGGAAAAGTGGGGCATATTCTACCTGTTCTACGCCTTCAGGCTGACTCCCACCATCATCCTAAGAGGAAAAACCCTCAAGTTTCTAACACCTGAGGAAAGATGAGGGGATGGGCTGCCGCATCTTCCATGTCTCATTTTTTCAAGGTTCATTAGAAAGTTCCTCAGTAAAAATGACAAGTTCACAACTTACTTTAAAAGGTACTCTTATCCGTGAAGAATTTATAGATACTCACGATCTAAGACTGTAAAAACCCAAAGGCTGATGCAGCAAGAGCAAACAACCGAATGATCTGAAGCAGCAGATGGGGTGGTGTTGTTTTGTTCTGCTTAAAGGACTAGTTTTACCTGTTAACCAGATAGATCACTTGTGCTGGGGGTGAGTGGTGGTGGCTCTTTGTTTGTGTGGCTTTGGCTTGTGGAGGAGAGGCGCGAGTACAGTCATGACGCAGATGTAGTCCCTGAGCATTTCGACTCCTAAAAGAGTCTCACTCTTAGTAAGCAGGTAGGAAAATGGAGGACAGAGAGAGAGAGAGTAAAACAAAGGTAGAGTGAAAAGTGTAGTGAAGGGGTGAGAGGTTAGAGTTATAGTCGATAGCCATAGTACAGAAAAATGTACCAATCTTATAACCATATGTAAATTCCCATCCTAGTGTCCTTTTTATATGGTATCACTGTGTTGTGCGTGCGTGCGTGCGCGCACCAATGAACAACCTTGGGTCTCCATCTTCAGGAACTGCCCGCCTTCTTTTGAAGTGGGATCCCACACCATTTGGCCAGGCCGGCTGGCCAGCAAGCCCCTGGACTCCTCCCTCCCAGCTCTGGGATTACAGGTGTGAGCTGTATGGCTGGCTATTTTTATGAAAGTTCTGGGTCTCCATCTCAGGATCCCTGTGCTCCCACTGACTGAGCCATCTCCCTTGCCCTAAAAATCACTGTTTCTATTTGAAGCAAATCAGCTGACATCTAGGTGAGGTAGAAAGGCATTAAGCCTCTGTCGGAGGCAGCTGTAGGGAACAGTAAACAATACAGTGATGTCTTAGGCTTCTCTGTGGATTCAGGAGGCCACCAGGGCTGATTGACTCCTGCTTTACAATTCACACTGTGATGAGCAAAACACTTTGGTATAGAGTTTATCTCTCAAATTTGGGTAGAGAAATTTTTTTTTTCAGTGTGTTTATCTCATTACCATCCAAATGGCTGACTTTATAAAATTCTGTGCTGGATATACACACAAGGTTGTCATTTAAATTGAGTTATTTGCAGTTTAGAAAACAGAAGGGCTTATAGGCTTCTCCTTTTCATCAACAAAATGAAACCATTTTAAAAGAGGTACGCTATCTTGAACTTAAAATACTTTTATCTCTGCTAAATTGTTATGATTTTTTAATTATTAAAACAGCAATGTTTTCATGTGGAGAGGGTAAAATGCTTGCTGCACAAGCACAGGGACCAGAGTTGAGCCTCAGGAACCACATAAAAGACTGGGAAATGTATCCCAACACTGGGGAGGTAGAAACTGGAGGTCCCTGGGGCTCACTGGGCCAGCAGCTTAACCTCATTGGCCAGCCCAAGGTTAGCGAGAAGCCCTGTCTCAGGAGAACACCAATGGTTCCTAAGGAATGACAGGGATTGGCCTCTGACCTCCTCAGACGCACAAACAAAAACTAATGTTTCTTCATTCCTGTGGGCACTTGCTATTACTTTGTAACGGAGCAATCCTGTTCAGTTTGTCACTATATACCTTTCTTTCCCTTTCTGGGTTCAGTAAGACCCAGATTTATCCTTGAAATAAACTGGGGTGGAGGAATTTCTGTCAACAAATTGACAACAGCTGCATGCCAAGACTTGCTGTTTTTTTTTTTTTAAGCCTGAGTGTGTTGCATTCATTAAGATGTAGAAGAAACTAAGTTTAAAAAAAAAATGCTTGTCATTTATAATTGGCCTCCAAGGCTTAAAAACCGGAACAAGGAAGAACTAGCTATGTGGTATCTGAGGCAGTGACCGGAGTCATGTCATTGAGTGGTAAGGACTGTGTTTTCCTAGTATTCAAAATCACAAATCACCTGATCTTGCCATGTTGGATGGGGTGAGGTGATTCATCTTTGTCAGCTGAGTATCAACCCTATGGCAGGATGCTCCTCCATCTTCTTGCAGTCCCTCCTCTGGAACCTACCCACAGTCATCTCCTAAAATGATACAGTTCCCCTAGAGAGGGTGTAAGAGTCTTCCGTGATCTCACAATATTGCTCATTCTTGTCTGTCCACCATCTTTCCAGGATGACATAATGGTGCTTATGAATATCTTAGCTGATGGGCTCCGCATTACCAACCAAACTCAAAACAGAGGATATCCCAGCTTAGCAGGCCAAACTCAGTTACTGTCTGTTTTCTAACTGTGATGTTGAGTCACGGTCATATGGTGAATTTGAAATCATCAACGGGCACAGTTAGGAAGACTTTCAATCTTACAGAAGGTTAAACAGTGTGACACATACCCCATACCCCACATGTAATTCAAAGAAGTAGAAAAAACGGCAGTTTAGCATGGTCCCATCCTTCCCATACTTGTAGTTTGATCTTATTTACAGCCTCAGCTAGCACTGTGGCTTACAAAGCCAGACTAAAACACCAGAGGAAACCCCTGGGATTCTTTTTCTAGCAATGTCTAAAAAAAACAAAACAAAAACCTAGTTCCAATAGGTGCACGACTGTTTGAGGTGTGAGGAGACAAATAGACCAAATACTAAACAAAGGCCATACTGTTGCTTTTCACATTGTCCCTGGTTGCCCCCTACTGTAACTGGGGCACGTCAGGCAAGACTTAACAGTTCTTCTTATCACTGGAAATCTGTGAGTCCACAATCTGCCTCATAACTGCCTCATAATGCTTGTTTTTCTACTGTGTTTTGAAAATTTGACACTAGCAATTATTAGCTGAAGAAAATACAAGTATGTATCTGTTGGTTGGTAGACATGACCGGGATTCTCACTGTCAACTTTGCAGACAAACTATTAAGGGTCTACTTCTGGCTATTTGCACTTCGTTGATTATGCTGATCCTGGCACCATTGGTACTCAAAGAATGGTCCAGCTTCGATATCAACTAGTCATTTGCTACAGACAAACCTGAAGACCACTCTAGATGTACCAGACAAGAGCACATCCTTTCGCTAGAAACTCAGTTGATTTGTCCATCCAAATCAAATGGATTTTACAAGCCCCTACCCCTGGTTCCACTCACCTGTTCATTAGCATCATTCTCTAGCAGACAGACTCCTCTTTCTGGGATAAATGAATTCTTTAAATAAATTTGTTTATTTAAATTTGTTCTTTAAAGAAATGGAATGTTTAACTTACACAGAGAAATAAACTAGAAGTTTGATGCATGTGGAAGAGTCAGTTTTGTTTGGGGCATTGCCCTGCCCTCCAGTCTGTTACAAACTCCTTTGCTGTGGGGACTACAAAGCACTTAAGTGTCCCCCATGTGGCAAGAGAGTGAACCTCAGAAGTGATCGTATTTTCTGACTGATTTCTCAGGCTCCCTTTGATGACTGAGCTCTGAAGTTGAAGTTACGCTCATAGGACTTCTTTCTCCTTCCTTTCTTACCTCTTTTCTACTTTTCATTAAATAATACTTTAGAAACTGCTTTTATTTATTTTGCTGATGAAGTAGCAAAATACACACTCATGTAATCCTGGTACGTGGAGGCAGAAACAGGAAGATTAAGAGTTCAGCCTCAGCTACATAATGAGTTCCAGGTCAGCCTAGGCTGCTGCACAAGACCTGGAAACACACACACACACACACACACACACACACACACACACACACACACACAGAGAGAGAGAGAGAGAGATGTTTTGCATTAGAACCTGGGGCCTTACATAAGCTAAGCCACACGTTCTACCACTGAACAACACTACCCTGGGGCATTTTTAAAAATTAAATTCTTTGTTGTACAACAGCCTTAGATTTACAGGAACATGGCAAAGATAGAACAAGTCGTTCCCAGACACCCCTTGCCTATCCTTCTTGGTTTCTGACCAGAGTTGTATTTCTCCTTTTCCTAGATTGGCAGTGTTTCCTGGCTAAGGAAGCAAAGTTACCGCACCGAGCACAAATAGTATTTGATTAAGGCTAATTACAGTTCTGTCACATAAAGTGGGGGAGAAAAGAACGCTGGCTTTTTCATCCAGCAATGAAATAACCCGCTGTCTGTCTACTGACTTAATAGCTTTAATTGCCAGAACATAATCAAGATCTGGCGAATTTGTTTGAACATATCAGCAGGCACGAAATATTTCAATGGGATCGAGTTGCGGGATTCGTCATGCTCCAAGCAGCCATGAAACCGCTCTGACAAAGTGAGTTGTAGATCCTAAAGGCGACACCTGTTGAAGAGGTACCCTGAGAGAATGAGTTTGCTTATTAACACGCTGGACTAAAATGTTGGAGGTTTAACACGCCCAGCTCACATGAGTAAAGCCTAGTGGTGGTCCGCTTGACTTCTTGACTTACGTGATGAATGAGGTGAGGAGTGTACTTACACTTTACTTGGAGACTTGACTCGCTCCTCTCCGATTCACTTAAAGCTTTGCCTTTCAGACAGATAGAGGATGTGGCTGCTCCTGTAACCAGCCTGGCACATGGGTTTCTGGTCAACAGTAGGGAAGTCCCACATGAAAGCAACCACTCCCCTTGTTTTATTATTTACTCCTTGCTCTTGGGGATGTGCCTCTGAAAACTAATGTACTCCTGAGACATTGCACATCCAGGAGAGATTTTGAACTGATTTTGGAAGCCTGAGGCCTGTAATAGACCCACTATGGGGCTTTGCAAAGAAGGTGTACGTGACTGCCTCCTTCCCATTCAGACTGTACTAGTCACTTCAAGATAATCCAGCCACCTAAGATTGACTGTTGGGATTTGTGTCTGCATACCCTTGAACTTCCTGAAAGCATGGTGTCAGGTGACAAACCTTTTTATACACTAGGAGAAATAATTAATTCAGTTTGGGGATCACTGATTTCCTCAGAGTTGCAGCTGTTAGTTGGGGAGGTGAGGAGAACATTAATTTTTTTAAAAGCATCTTTATTTAGTATAAAAAGTAATGGATTTCATTATGTCTCTATTCTCTCTATCTCTTACTTACAAAGACAGTACCCAAGTCAGGGTAGTCTCCAGAGAAGGGATGTAGGTGAGGCTTTCCAAGCTTTGAGGAATAGATAAGAATGAAGAAGGAAGCCGGGCAGTGGTGGCGCACGCCTTTAATCCCAGCACTTGGGAGGCAGAGGCAGGCGGATCTTTGCGAGTTCGAGGCCAGCCTGGTCTACAAAGCGAGTCCAGGACAGCCAGGGCTACACAGAGAAACCCTGTCTCGAAAAACAAAAAAAAAAAAAGAATGAAGAAGGGAAGAGAAATTAGTTTTCTTTCCTGGGTCACTCATGCCATTCCTAAGAACCCATCTCTGTAGGGAGGAGGTGGGCACTCGTTGGCTGCAAGTGGTCTAGAGAAATAGTCCTGTAAGTTTCCAGCAATGCAGATTTGCTGGGGGATGGGATCCATGATTTCAGCTCCCTGCAGAAAGGTTCATGTTCCTGGCATGGCTGTTTCTTGTCTGCCTCAGCCTTGAGACCAACTGATGACTGGCTGACGGGACCAAGCTGCCTTCATCATCCTGCACTGAGTGACAGAACGGATGGTCTACCTCACTTCCATTCCTATCCCTTCCTTCCCAGATGGCGTTTTACTGACTTCTGTACCTGCAGCTACTCCTCACTGGTGGTCCCTTGAGCAGTGTCTGTAGATTGACTGAAAAAGCCCTTTCTCCTGCTTCTGGGTGTTCCAAATGCTTGGGGTGCCAAGGGGACCATGAAAAGGAGCAGAAGTTGGGGGATTTTGCTTTTCAAGTTCTTACTGATATATTTTTCTCTTCTTTCGTTTCCCTTTGCCTCATCTACTAACTCTTTGAGGCTTAAGAAGCCCAAAGTGAAGCTTGTCCTAATTTTAAACTTGCTTCTGTGCCTGCCCTGTAATTTTCATTCCACGGCTCAAATTGGAACGTGTCTCCATAGATTGGCCTCAGAACATGTCTGTGTGCAGCTTTACCAAGCAGCCTTTAGTACAACAGAAGAACTCAGGCATAAAAATCTAGGACCTCGTTGTTTTTTTTTTTTTTTTCTCAGAAGCCGCTGTGGAAAGAGCTAGGTCCATTTTTAAGTGATAGTGGGAGAGGAACTGAAACTCTCTCTTTTCTCTCTCTCTCTCTTTCCCTCCCCCCCTCCCTCCTCTTTCTGAGATAGGCTCTACTGTAGCTCAGGCTGGCCTCAAACTTGCCACGTGGCTAAAGACGACTTTGAACTCCTGACTCTTTTGTTTCTATCTCCAAGTGCTGAGATTGTTGGCGTGTACCACATGGCAGAGGATTTATGTGGTGCTGAGGATCAAACCCAGAGCTTCCCGCATGCCACCCAAACACTCCCCCAACCAAGCTATATCCCCAGCCCACTCAATTATCTCTTAAAAACGGATCCAGGTCGGAGAGTGCCCAACAAGATGTTCGTATTCTTTCTGTGTATAATTCAATTTAAGAAATTTTTATTCAGGTTACCTAATTCAGATTCTTTTTCTCTGTGCATTTCCTGGGATTCACGATTTGTTCTATCATGAAGGTCATTTAATACCCTCATTATATATAAGACCCAATTCCATTTCTTCCCTCCAAACAGGCTCCTTGAAATGACCTTGCACCCCTCACTTGCTTTACTTTCCTTAGAATTCTTAGGATTGTCTTGGCCTTGGACCCCATGGGTCTCTTTAAATGCTACCCCCCCACACACACTAATCTGTTAGTGTTTGTTGTATAGCAGACACAGGGTCGAGTGCAGAACACCGTCTTAATGAACAGCTTTCCAATTAACTAATTGTTATTCCCCAAGTGGTCCAGAAATCAAGACTCATCTTACTGTTTCAATCATGAGTATTCATAGACAGAGAGACTTCTCATTCCACTAAAATGGAACATTTGTATTGCTACACATGAATTGTCCCCATTCATAGGGGATCGATATTTATTTAGCCAGGAGCATAGAAGAAATCAGCACACCTGACTCTCAATGGTTCTTTCCTCAGTAATAGCTGGTGTTCTCCCACATTAGGCCATTTGTTGGCAAGCTGTTTGTTTCTGACAAGGCCTCAGAAATTCCAATACCTGCCAATTTCCAAAGTGGAAAAGACTCCAGACCTCTAGCTAGGAGAGTTGCTTGGCTTTTGTTCTGGGAGTGTACTTGCTATCCATATGATTTTGATACCAGCTCTGTCACACCATTGTCCAGGAAAAAGGAGGTAAGTCTTCAATCCTATCCAGGGCACCTCAAGAACTAGGGTCCTATAGAAGCTTCCAAGTAAGAGTTTCTGCTCCCAAATTTGTCATAGCCTGACTTGCTATAGACCCACAAGGAAAGGCCTGTGCTCCTGACTCTTCCTGAGAAAATCATAGAAATCTATGATTTCTAGTGGTAGACTCAGAACTGGAGAAGTTCTGGGATCTATCCCGCTACAAGCTGCCTAGTTAAGAGAGGACTGTGTTAAAGTGTTTTGGTACTATTAGAGAGACACTTTGGTGGACCCCAAGGGGTTGGTAAGCCCAGGTGGTAGGGTTCAGTCCCCACACAGACTAGTGAGCTCCCCCTGGGCTCAGAATGGACTCACCTCCAGAGTCCAAAGGACCTGCTAGCATGACTCCAAGACTACCACAAACAAAAACAAAAACCAGGCACCCACATGCAGCATAGAGTGTAGGGACTGCCCTCGTCATGTGTATGAAGGATGATAGCACATTGTAGTCATCCTGAGACTGGCAGTAACCCTGAAGGGATAAGGGTGTCAGCCAAAACTTGGAGGTGGGTCTCTACTGGCTTCAAAAGTCACACCATTGGAGAATTAGCTTCCTCAACCACATGACACTTAACGTGCCGGAACTCTGCCGGGTCCACATCTACCACTCAGCCTTGATGTCCTGTGGAAGAGCCACCTCTTGCACAGCCGTTCCTCAGCCTTCCCACTGCCAGCAGACGCCTGGTCCTCCTCTGAGGTGCTCTTGTTCATTGGCAGCTATCACTCGTAGAAAGAGCAATGGCAGAGCACAGACATAAGCGGGACATTTATATCTGAGTGCTGTCCATAGTTAAAGGGTCACCTGTGTCTCCTGGCAGGGAGAGTAATTGAAAGGACCTGAAATAGGAAGTAGAGCCATGAAGGTGCCAAGAGATAAAGAGCAGAGACACCATTTGATTTCCTCCTGGCCTGGTTCTGTTCACAGAATCTCTTCTCTGCATTTTGTTCTTGATATCAGGGGTGGGCATTGTTTGTGGAATTCACTCAGGAAAACTTAGTAATTTTCCAACATAGTTAATATTCAGATATGAAAAAATCACTTACAGTTCAAATGGTGAATAGATGCTAATTTATACATATATACTTATGCTTGGAATGCCTAATTAATGATCCTCTGTGTCAGTCACGGATATGTTAATGAGATTGTCTGGCTCCTGTGTCATAATTGCACGGCTCCTTTCTAGCTTCAGGTTGGGAACATTCTAGCTGTGGATTAGCAAATGTTGCAAAAAATCACTGGAGATTATTTGGCGATTCTTAAGTTTCAGAAGGGTGGACATGTGAGATCATATGATGTGGTGTGAGAGGACGGGAAGACAAGACAAGAACACCCACAGCTGGCTGAGTTCACAAGCTCTTTGCAGAGTGTACAGGAATTTGTCTGGTGTACAAGTCTTTCTTTGCTCTGAACACTGAAACTCCAATCTTTCCAAGACTGTAAACAAAAAGACTCAGCAACTAAGGGAGCACTGTGACATTAGCCTATTTGTGTGTGTGTGTGTTTGGGCTTTTTTAAAAGATAAAGTCAATTAAGTCTTTCACATGGGACTTGCCAAGTAGGCTAAAATGACTGTCTAGGAACATGTCCTATGGACCAACCTCCTCAGCAGAATTTCATGGGCCACCATGACTGTCCTTTGTGAGTCCCGAGGAACAAACTCTGGAGAGTCCTCATCCCACACAAGTATGTGACTTCTCTTAGGTCCTATTGCAACTTTTTGGCTCTGTGATTTTGGACATATTAGTTAGTGTCTCTGAGTCTGTTTCTCTAGTAAAGTGGGGTGAGGATGTTAATCATTGTGGAACCTAAGAAGACAGTTGTCGTTATCTGAACCCCACTTCAAAGCACATAGTAGGGTTTCTCCTCCCTTTGTCCATTTCTGCTCCTCCCTTAGGGACAGTAGTGAAGGGTTTGGGACTAGGTTGTCTGGTATTGCTCTTCATTCCTGCTGTGTGACCTCAGGCAGTTACACACCCTTGCTGGGCTTCAGCTCCTTGATAAGAAAAATGTCAACTACTTGATATTCAGTCAGTACCTGGGGAAAAAAAGCCGACTGTAATGTCTGCTTATCTAAATAAGGTGAATGAAAATGGCCCAGGGACAAATTAGTCTGTGCTGTTGTGTCAACCGCTGAAAGGGTCGAGGAGCCCTTCTTCAGGGCCAGAAGCAGAGTGTGGGTTACACAGGTCTTTCCCTGCCTGCCTTCCGTGTCTTCTGTGGGTGGAGGCCATCTTCTGTGTGGGCTGTTGCACCCTCCTGCGTGTGTGTTGTTCTAGTCTCAAGGGGTGGAGGCTTCAATGCCCCAGTCCCTCTACCCCCACCCCCAGCTGACCAGACTCAGGAAGAGGAAAGGACTTAACACCAAACCCTTCATTCTGAGCCCCAACTTTCCCTTACTTTCTACACCAAAGACAAACAGTTTGGGTTTGCTTGCCTGGAGTGAAGCTCCCAAGCTATTCTGCAAGCCCTAGCATTTTAAAGTAATAGGATTCTCCAAGTGGTATCAGAATTTTACTTTGCAGGATCCTGGTTCATCACCAGAATGCATCACGCGGCTTTTGTAGAACCATAAGGCAATGAGTTCTAATGACTGAGCAAACAAGAAAACAATCACCTTCTGTCCTGCAGGCTGCCCTCAGCAACAGGGCCACAATCTGAGAGTCTCCATTCACAACAACAGGGCAAATATTTTACATTTGCAGCCATGAGTTGAGGTCATAGCCACATACAGGAGATTTCATTGCTTCTTTACATGTCCCGAGATGGTAGACATTTCAGAAATCATTACCCCATTTGACAGGGCATAAAATGGAGCTCAGAAGGATTAGGTAGCTTTTCTTACAAGCTGTACCGATGGAAGGTCAGTGTTCTAACTGAAACCCCGAGATATCGAACCATTTGCTTTGTATTCATCTGGAAACATGAAATTATTTCCCTTCTGCTGGAGTTAAGCACAATGTCCACATCTCCAAAACAGGGTCTGTGGGAGGAGGTTCAGTGAGGTGTTCCACCTGACCACTCAGGGATGCAAGACAGGAGAAGCTCCATCTGCCACATCCCATATGAGTCCCAGCTTTACAGGGAAGTGAATGCTGAGGTATCTGCTGTTTCTCTGATCCCCATTAGCCAAAGTTTCCAAGGGGCCTCCCAGTCAGTTACCTTCACGGGAGTCTGGGAAGCCTCACCATATGCCAGACAGCATGGGGAAGCCATTTGGAATAGGGCAGCTTCATGATAAGAACAGCAAACAGCATCTTGTGTGTTTGGGAAGGATGAGAGCAGTGGACTATTCTCTTTCAATGGAGTACATATTTTCTGGGAGATGTTTATCAAAAAGAAGAATGTGTAGAAATGTAGTAGGTCATGTTAACCTCACTCGTCTGTGGCTTGGGCTCCTAAAATTTATTTTCTCCTCCAAAAGATAGACAGAGAGTGTTTGATTTAAATTTAATTGTTGTACAGATAAGCATTTAGATTTAAAAAAAAAAAACTAACAATTGCCAGGTGTGGTGGTGCACACCTTTAATCCCAGGTAGAGGCAGGCAGATCTCTGTGTGTTTGAGGGCAGCCTGGTCTACAGAGTGAGTTCCAGGACAGATGGCACTACACAGAGAAACCCTGTCTCAAACAAACAAACCGAACTTAACAATAATCCTTGGATTTTTCAGTAGGACATATCAGGGTTTACTACTAAGATATTTGACAAACTTACCAAACTTATCAAGCGTGCCATTCTCTGCTCTTATCCAGTCTTTCCACAAGATCCCTGGAGTATGATCAAAAGGATTGCTCTGAAAGGTAAGTCCACCCCACCCCATGGTTCTCTCACTGGGCCTCACCTGCCCCCCACCCCTCACTAACTCTGGTGTCATTGTGGAATATACAGAGTCTTCCCTAGCTTACCTCTGCCAGCTTTCCGACTCCAGTCCAGCCTCCAATGTTGACTCACAATGCCCCCAGCCTCAGAAAACCCTCAGGGTCTGTGGAGCAGGCATGGTAGCCCCAGCCACGCATTAGTTCTGTCTTTTCTCTGTGTTCCTTCTGCCAGAAAGTCTTTTCTTTCCCTTGAACTCTGACTTCTTCTTCAGATGTGCCACCCATTTAGGCCTTTAGGTCTGCTCTGCAGTCCTGGGGGCATCCTTTTAGACCTTTTTCTCATGTTCCGTGCCCCTGTATTAGGTCAGTCATCAAGTCTCTTTGGCTCTAACTTCAGACATAGAAAAAAATGGCCATTTCAGATCACCCACTTACCCAGGGCTTGCCTCAACATTGTTGGAACCACACCACAGTCTCCCTGACTCTGTCCTTCTGTGTCCCCATGCGTTACCCATGTGTCTCAGCATGGTGTTTCTTTGCTGAAACATCCTTCATCTGGTTCCCATTTCACACAGAGAATAAATAAGCCCTTCCTGTAACTCCAGGACCTTACGCAGTGTGACGCCTCCATGTGAAACCTGCGTTCTGCCCACCTTCATCTCCTGCTACTCCTGCATCTCTGACTCACTCACACTCCTGTCCTTGCTGTTTCTTGGCCAAGCAAAGCACACTCCTACCCCAGGGTCTTTTCACTTTCTTGTGGCTTTGTCCTAAGTGCAGTGCACCTCTTCCCTTTTCTAATCAGTTGTCTCAGTACAACCTTTACCAGCCTGCTTTAAGGTGAAAATAGCTCAAGAATGCCTGTGGTAATTTGAATGAAAGTGGCCCCCCATGGGCTCATATACTGAATGCTTGCTACACAGTTGGTAGAACTGTTTGGGAAGGACTAGGAGGTGTGGCCTGGTTGAAGGAGGTGTGGCCTTGTTGGAGGAATGTGTCATTGTGGGTAGGCTTTGCAGTTTCAAAGGTCCATGCTATCCCAAGTTGACTCTCTTATGCCTTGTGTTTGTGGAACAAGACGTAAGCTCTCAGCTTCTGCTCTAGTGCCATGCCTGTCTGCCTGCTGCCATGCTCCCTGTCATGGTGGTGATGAGCTATAAATCCTCTGGAATGCGAACCTCACATTAAATAATTCCTTTTATAAGTTGCCTTGGTCATGGTGTTTTGTCACAGCAATAGAAAAGCATAGCTGTGTCACCACCAATACATGATTATTGCATTATTGTTATTTCAGTGTATTTAGGGTTTTAAAATGTTTTGGTTTTTCTTTCCATTGGAGAGTATAAACTCTGTTCAGGCAAGGAATTTTAAAGACATTTTTCTTATGTGTTTTTTTCTGTATCCCACAAATCATGGCTACATGAAATAGACAACCTGAACAAAAGGTGATGGTAACTTTCTCCTCAGCCTTCTACCCTGTGCCAGTCAGCTTCCCAACACTATGAAAGCATGCCTAAGACAAGCAATTTGTTAAGAAGAAAGGTTTGTTCAGACTCATGGCTTCATGTTAGTCCATGATCATTTGGTCACACTGCTTTGGGCCTACAGTAGAACAGTGCATTGTGCAGAAGTATGTGGTAGACCAGTTGGGCTATGAAGAATGAGATTCTGTCAGGGAAAAAAAGCATATGGCAGATGGCAGAGGAGGCATGCTCTCTTTATGGTGACCAATGAGCAAAATCAAAGAGAACTGGGCTAGGTCTGAGTATTCCCTTCAAGGGCCGGCACCCCCAGTGACCTCACTTCCTTCATCTAAGCTCCACCTCTTAAAGGCTCCACCACTTGGGGGCCAGGGGACAACTTGGCAAGTCATCCTAAGTCTTTAGTAGCTAATTAGTTTATTTTCCAGGAACTCAGACCTCTGTGTGTTTGGAGAATTGATTTAGAGAAAATTATATGAACCATTTGTTTCAGTTACAAAGGGGCAGGATTTGAATAGCATTTTGGTCCAAATGGCTTTTGTGTATTAAGTGATAAGGGTGGGACTCACTGGCCACCCTAGACTTCTCAAGCGTCTTCTCATGTGAAATGTATCTCCACAGCCCTCTCTGATCTGGAAAGTGACCAGCCACGGGCCACCTGTCATTTCCATCCCTGTGTTGAGATGCCCTTACTTCGGCCACTGGGTCCACCTGTGTGTGGCATTTGCCTTGCAGCTTATACCTCGTCCTGTGATTCTGGGAACATGTGTGATGAATGGAGGTTCCACCTGTGTGACCATGCTGCCAGATACCTAGGAATGCAGCAGAAATCCTTCTGGAAGCTTTCCATGGAAACACTGGTGTGTTTCCAACCTCTTTCTTTTCTAAAAAATTTAGTCTTTTTGATGTGATGGAGTAAACATAAAGTCCCAATCTAAAATTTATAATAGTAAATATGATCATGTTGCTACTTGCATGTGATGTTATTGTGCTGGGGGATCCAGCCATCTTCTGAAGCATCCCCAGAGCCTCCCCAAACACATTTGGGTTTGAGAAGTCAATCTCTGTCTATCCAGGGTTTAAAATGTTATGGATAAAGCAGTGATCCAGGGAGTCTGGTGGGATTCCATTCCCGTGAGAGGCGGGCTCTTCCCAGACACTGGTAACAGTTTGTTTTCATGTGTGTGTGTGCACACACAGAGGCATGACAGAACAATTGTAACAGTTAGTTTTCTCCACATTGTGCTCTAAGGGATGGGATTAGGGCATTAGACTCCGAGAGAAGCACCTTTACTTGCCGAGCCATCTTTGCAGCCTGGAGCCCGCCTTTTCGGGAAAGGCCTACAACTCAACAACTCACATCTAGGAATAATCAGGTGGAGGGGCGTCCTCTAAGCATGAGAAAGAGTCCCTGAGAGGATGAGAACATTCACTCCACAGCTGTACAGCACCCCTGTCTATCCCTTGAGTTTTCCAGAAAAGTACAGTTTTATGTATTTTTAAAAGTCAATACTCTGTACTACTGGTTTTCAAAAGAGGCCCTGGGGACCAACAATGTCTGCAAGAATTCTCTCAATGCAAACTGGATTCTCTCAAAATTTGTATTTTCTGCATGTAGTTTATGAGTAGGTAAGCCATATTCACAAGACAAATTCACAAGGTTAAAAACAGTATCAGGTGCTGGGTAGAGAGCCCAGTCCATGAAGTGCTCCCTGTACAAGCACTGGGGCTTGAGTTCAATCCACAGAATGTGAGTTAAAGAAGCTCAGCAGGGGGAGTGGCTGTAACAGCAGCACCGGGGAGCCTGAGACAGTGGGTCCATGGGGCTCCATGGTCAGGCATTCTAGCCCACATAATGAGTTCCAGGCCAGTGAGAGACCTTGGCCCTTCTCCATCACCTGAGAAATGATACCCTATTTGTCCACAGACCTACACATGTGTGCCTATACATGTACCTGTGTTCCTGAACATGCATACACACTGAACGACATGCACACTCATCTACAAACAATACCCTGTTCTTCCCACTTTTCAGTTTCCTTCCTCCAGGCAACCAAGGTCTTATTTGCCTGTGCTCCTGCCAGTAACACCCCACGAATATAAATGTCTTTGCAGACATATGCTTTAAAACTAATACAGCAGTAGCACATGAAGCTTAAAGTCTGTGTCACTGGGTCTAATTGATCATTTTCTTCCAAAACTATGTATTGATCTTGCACGGTTAAAATAACTTATGCTGTAGAGAAACACTAAAATCCCAGTGTTTTACTGCATCAGTTTATTTTTCTCTCGTGCAACCATGAAATGTGGGCCCTTCACAGAAACACAGGCAGCTCCTCTTCTAGTAACTCCCAGAGAAGGGACTCTTGGGATTTGAGGCTTCCAGCTGATGTTTGGGAATAAAGAGGGTCTGGGGGATTCTGGGGAGTCGTGTTGGAGGTCTTTGTGAGCCAATCCCAGAGGTGACATGCATCCTTTCTGGCACATTCTTGCAGCGAAAAATGACATGCTCTGGATATGAGTGGTTCTGAGAAAGGCAACCTGTCCAATGGAGCTCCACTCACCATTGTGAGCCCACCACAGTCATGGAAGGGTGTGCATGTCTTTAATGAGGAAGGTGGCCATTTCTGTCCTTTAAAGTACTTAAGTGCATCTTAAGTACTTTATTTCTGCTTTATTTCTTCTTAGCACGTGGGAGGACAGCGGGAGGCTAGTGTGCCCCCAGAGTTCTACTCCTGCCTATAAGCATGACACTGGCTACCTGCTTGATCACTGTTCTGGGAGGAGGAGGGGCACATGTGTTCCTGTGGCAGGGTGCACACTGTATGCATGTGGAAGTCAGAGGACAGCACTGGCTGTCATTTATCAGGTACCACCCACACCTTCTTTTCAACAGGGCCAGGAATGACCTGCAACTTAACAGATCTTCTAGGCTGCTGAAGCCCCAGTTACTGGCCAGTCTGTCTCTCTGACACTAAATGTTATAAATATACACCACCACAACTGATTTTTTTTAAAACATGGATTCTAAGAACCCAGGTACTAGCCAGGCGTTGGTGGCGCACGCCTTTAATCCCAGCACTTGGGAGGCAGAGGTAGGCGGATCTCTGTGAGTTCGAGGCCAGCCTGGTCTACAAAGTGAGTCTAGGACAGCCAGAGCTGTTATACAGAGAAACCCTGTCTCGAAAAACCAAAAAAAAAAAAAAAAAAAGAACCCAGGTACTGAGCTACTGAATGAACTGTCTCCCCAGCCCTAACCTGATTGTTTCCTGAACTGCCTTTAAATGACTTTCTCCAGTTAAGCCAGGAAGTACAGAGACCAGAGCGACCCTGACACCCACACATCCCAGCATGCCTGTCGGTCTGTCTGTCACATTGCAATCATCCTTTTCAAGCTTAAGCTTAATGGTTCCCCCCATCCTCCCCCTTCTTATGCAAGACTTTGCTACCCAGAAATTTCCTGGAAATCTTTTTGCTTACAAAACTTTCTTTGCTGTTGGACAAAAAGAAAAGAAAATGAACAAACACAAATCAGCAATAAAAGAACTCTTGTTAAGTTAAACATTGCCCAGGGAGGTATTTATCAAGCTTCTAGAATCATGGCAACCTGCACCTTTCCTCCCCCACAGATGCAGAAGCAGCTGGAAGGGAAACCTGAAGTCGAGGAGGGAAATGACTCCCTGTTCCACAACTCTGCCTACGTCAGCCCCTGAAATAGAAACATGGGGATGGAGTGGTTTGATTAGCAAGGAAGAAGCGGGGG